>JAGFPH010005534.1:38747-49422 GCA_018207615.1 Philaenus spumarius
TGACTTCCTCGATAACACGACCCTCAATAACACAACTTCCTCGATAACACGACCCTCAATAACACGACTTCCTCGATAACAAGTGCATTTATGTAATCCCTCTGAGATTGCCATAACACTTAATGTTAAAGATACCTCCGTAGCATGACTATTATTATTTTAAAAATCCCAATAGCACCGATTTTTGCCCCAATACAGATCGTACTAACCCATATAGCACATATTTTGCAAAACCAAACCTTTATAGCAAGAGTTCAACCTCAGTAGTAAGTCGTTTTACACAATGGAACCTTTATAGCACGACTTCATCTTTCCCAATGTATAGTTCCCACAGTCAGTGACTCAACGGAACGGATGTTTTGATGGAAACGATGTCTTACGCTCAGGTCTAAAACCCAGCTTAATACCCTTCCCGACCTTTATCACCTTCAGTTCAGTCTTGTGCCCGCAGTCAAATCGGTTTGGTGATGTTAATTCGTGTTTAGTTCGTTTGCTGTGCATTGTTGTGTTTGGAACATCCATTGAAACAAAACATGTCTGACAAACGTAAAATTACAACATTGACTATGGAGTTTAAACGAAAAGTAATTAAAAGTGTCGAAGAAAACCCGACTAAAAAAAAAAACTGATATTGCCAAGGAATTTAACACTCCATTCACTACGTTGCATACAATTTTGAAAAATAAGTATGAGGAGGGTAGTAGACTCGGTAAAACATGTGTAAGAGCAAAGAAAGGCGAATTTCAAGATGTGGATCAATGTGGGGCTAAAACAGTGTTAAAAATTTGTCAATCAGTGGCCCTATTCTACAAGAAAAATCACAGTTCGCAAAAAACTTGGCACATGCAAATTTTATTATTATTAGCTAAACGAGAATTTTTAGAAAGATGCGGTTTTTTGCATATGGTAGGGTACATTAACGGTTACAAATAAGCCAAATTTTATCAAAATCGTTAGAGCACTTTTTTTTATAAAAAAATAACTGATTTTTTGGCCAAAAAAGAGGTTGTTTTTCAAAATTTGTCAAAACTTTTTCATGCATCTATACAGGCCTAATTGACATGTTTGGTGCAAATTTGTTCGAAATCGATAGAATAGTTTTCTCTCTAGCTTTGTATACATACAGACATACATTTTGTTAAAACCACTTTTTTGAACTCAGGGGGTGCCAAACGGATATTTCCACAAAAATCTCAACATCGATTTTTTTGCGATCACTATACTTTCTCTATACTATAGTATAGTGAGAAAGTAAAAATATAAAGTGAACACCTGGCCAGGTATAAAACTTGTATTAAAAAGTAGACATATTATACATGTGCATTGTGTTCCAATAGGTAACATGTTAATTTATAGTATAAACTAAACAATTTTCTTTGATAATTATAAATTATATATTACCAAATTATATAATGGTAATATTCTTTGGTAATTATAATGGAATTCTACCAAGTACCTTCGGTCGTCACTATCAATCGTAATTTTCTTTGACATATATAACTACATTATATTTATTTAATATAAAGTATTTTGGTATACATTGCAGCTTTACTGAAAAAGGATTCAAATGAAAAAGAAACTTACCTGGCTTCACTACCGGCAAAGAAGTGGCATTGGAGAGCTCGCACAAGTGCGCTTTATTTTTCACAAGAGATTCCACACAAACATTCATTTAAGTAAGAGAAGTGGAAGTTGTGCTATATATGTATTTAGTTTGCGGTTCTGTTTATCCGATGTAGTCAAATTTGTCAACTAACTCCAAATGTGGGACGGAGCAGTTGAAATGGTCTGGCAATTCAACCGCTATATTAGATTTGAACAGCAGTTTGAAAAATTTGTACGAAAATCTGAATAGAAGTCAAGTTTATAATGGCAATGAGACAGAACTGAATTTTAAGGTGATTCCGTTATAAAACTCTTGTAACCAAAGATAAAAGTCTGCATCCAGTAAAAACATAATTTGAGAAGTGGGTTTGACTCTTACACTAAGGCCCTGCGCTCACAGGGCGAGATGGAATCGCAGCAAGAGAGATTCGAACTCGAAGTGATTCCCTTTCCACTTCACTTCCTACGTAAGTGAATGGGGATTCCCCAAAGGGAAGTTTTGCTGTTGAAGCGAGAGAGACTCTAACTGTTGAGAACGGGAAAAATCTTGCTTGACGCTTGAAACAATGAGTTTTGTTTTGTTAACCAAAACTCCCAGTGTTATATAAACATAACCTCCAGGAATATACAGATAAAGCATAATGAAATAATTGCCAAGAAAAAAAATTTGTCAATTAAGAATCTCATTTCATTAATTTTTGTCTAATATAATTATAGTTGCATAGTTTTATTATACATAATCATTAAAAAAAATCCGATCAAATTTAAATTATTGAAGCCATTGATTATAGAGAATAATAGAATGTCAGGTATTATTAAAACCATTTTTTATTTATTTTGGGGATTATCTAGTGTCTTATTTTCCTTTTTACTTTCTTCCCCCTATACGTAGTATATGGAGAAAGTATTGTTTTCGTTCAAATTTGAATTTTTAGTGGAATTATCTGTTTTGGTGCTCCCTGGACCTCAAAAAATTTTTTAGTGGAATTATCTGTGTTGGTGCTCCCTGAACCCAAAAATATTTTTAGTGGAATTATTTGTTTTGGTGCTTCCTGAACCCAAAAAAGTGGTTTTTTGGTGATGTCTGTCCGTGTGTCTGTTAGGATGTGTACAGAGCTGGAGACCACACAACGGTCCGATTTTCATGAAATTTGGTATGTAGGTGTAGTTCTGGAATATCTTCAGGCATTTTTCCATTTTTCAAATTTTTGTTTTTTAAGGGGTTTTACCCCCCAAAAATGGCCAAAAACGAGAAAAATCTAAATTTCTTAAAAACGGCTCTAACAATTTTGATAAAATTTGGCTTATTTTAGCCCTTAATGTACCATACCATATGTAAAAAACCGCATCTTTCTAAAAATTCTCGTTTAGGTAATAATAATAATTGATTTTTGGGAGTTTTTGGCCAAAAAGGGGTTGTTTTCAAAATTTTTCAAAACCTTTTTCGTGCCTAATACATGCCTAATTGACATGTTTGGTGCAAATTTATTCAAAATCGATTGAATAATAATAATATTTATTAGTTACTCTCCTACTTTAATGTGTCCCCCTCCTCCTACTTTAATACAATTATGAATCACAGTGAATCTGTGTAATAATTTAAATATGTTTGTGAGAAAGTATGTGCCAGTTTCTGGTACCGTTCATTTATTATTTTCTAAACCAATTCGATAGTAAAGAAAATTTACAGCATTAGAAAAATATAAATCTAGGCCATTCTATACAATGCCAAACATGTTACGTCGCTCTTTTGCAATTATTTTACCACAACTAACAGCCGGGCTCAAATAATTTAATAATAATTATTTTCGATGCACCCGTATTCTATGGTTTCTTCTTTTCATCCGTCGGTCGGTACCAATAAAACATAATATTATCTTCCTGATCATAAACTGCTCATTTTAAAAACTTTTTACGACAAAAGTTTTGTACCTTCTTGGTTCATGACTGCGAGAAAAATCGCCCCGTGAGCGGAGGACATATTGTATAAGACGCATGATGCACGTACCTCTTCGAAGACTCTCTCTCGCTTCGATTCTTTCTCGCCCCGTGAGCGGAAGGCCTTAGGGTGTCTTACTGTCGGCTAGCTTGAAAGGGTTTAGTTTTAAAAGAACTGTTGTAAATGTGTACCTGAGAAGATAACATATTTTACTTAGCATAAAGTACAGTAATACAGAAGGCTAGAAGAGTAGGATTGTTGAAAATAATACTGTACAATGTTAAAGGAAATTAGGGGAATAAAATATAAATTCATTATTATTATTCACACATTTGCGTGTTAAAATCATTACACGACGTTTCGGGAAGATAAATCAACTACCGTTATCAAACGTTGTTTATTGATTTTTAACACACAAATGATGGCAAATGTCCGAATAACTAATAATAAAATTGAACACCAATCATTAATAAATTATAACTTTAAACTCATTTGTAACCAATTTTTTATAACGTGCAAGAACTGTAACCTCAGTTTTTCCCCGATGAAACAAGTTATGTAATTTCGTTGGGCTTGTACAAAATGTATGCAAAATAATCATTGGTGTTGGTCTTGAGAAAAAAAATCCTTTTCCTGTAGGGAATACACTTACATTTTGCTTTAAAAAAAAAGGTGTCTAATTGGTAATATTTTTATAAAATAAAAGCTGACCCGGCCACGCGTTGCTGTAGTTTTTGTTATAATACGTTGATTTAATACAATACTAAACTATTCAATGTAGTCAAGTCACGGTTATGTTGTATGTAAAAGTGAAAAACAAGTGTAACGTGAAATAAATTGTAGTCGCAACTAACTTTTTTAAATATTATATGAAATAGAATATTTCTATAAAAATATGACGTTCACATGACTAACTTATTTTTTTCCAGGGTTCTTTTCACCAGCTCAGTGCTGAACTTAGCCGAGTTAATTGCATTAAGACCCGACTTGAACGGTTTAAAAAAGATTGTATATTTCCATGAGAACCAATTGGTCTATCCTGTGAGAGGAAACAAAGAAAGGGACTTCCAGTATGGATACAATCAAATACTTACTTGGTAACTATTTAGATTCAGTGTGATCAGAATAACAAGCTTTTTAAATACAGTAAGACCTCGATAATAGAATTTGACTTAAATTCTATTTAAAGTTCCTAAATAAGACAACTCTGTACTATTTTAACAGATTTCTTCTCCTACATCGTAAAGCGTGCATAGTATTGTAAGAAACTTCTTTGTATTTTAGCAACAAAATGTTTTGGGACACAAAAAGCAGTCAAGATGACTTAATTAATTATGACTTAAAGCAGGTTTTCAAAGTGTCCTCCATCTTCATAAATACAAGCGTGCCGACATAAATCTTACACAATACACAGTGGTTGCGTCAGCGATTTTTTAACAGTAATTTAAGTGCGTTTTTTGTTTAAAATAAAGAATTTGTGAAATTGCAACAGCTTTTTAACATTCCATTGTAAAAAAATATTGCACTTTGAGTTAAATTTTATTGTTTGCAAATGGAAAATAAGAATCTTAAATAAACTGTTGAAATAAGAGTTTCTGAATCTTTCAGCGCTCCTAGTGGCTAAACGGTTAGTTTATCAAAAAAACACTGAGAATAAAAAAGTCTTATAATTGCATGTAAAACCCAAACTCGCCATAAAAAATAGGGGTTTCCATAAGAAATTCGAAAGTTGGCCGCCATATTGGAAAATGGCGGCATATTTTTGAAATTTCAAATTCATATTTTTAATGGCCACTAAAAAGTAGGTGAAGTTCCCCATTTAAAGTTTCCTGTAAATCTTGTCGCTTCTGATATACCAATGGCGGTACACTTGAAATAGTCACTCTGTATAATATAATACTTTTTCTACTTATAAACAATAAGTAACAACCTTTTTGAGATTTTTCGAACTAGCGTGTAAGGTTTTTGTCTAGAAACATTAAATATAGGAGATTATTCTGCACATTTTGTTTTTTACTCGACCTTACAGCCTGTCTGGTT
This sequence comes from Philaenus spumarius, assembly GCA_018207615.1. Lineage (NCBI taxonomy): Eukaryota > Metazoa > Arthropoda > Insecta > Hemiptera > Aphrophoridae > Philaenus > Philaenus spumarius. The sequence continues at coordinate 44,332 of JAGFPH010005534.1, forward strand.
CCCCCTAAATCAATCAAAACGTAAGATACCATAAAAGTAGCCGGTTAAAATCAACGTTCGGGTAGCTTCAGATGCAAGGCCGAGGTGCAAACGCGCAAAGGGAGCGGAACGAAGCAGCACTTGGAGGCTGGGGTGCAAACAAATTCTAAAATTTGTCGTACATGTAGGCAGCTATTCAGCGCCTTCGTGAGTAGAGCAATGTAAAGTTAATTTTGGAAATTCGTTCAACTCACGTCAAGCTGTGTGGAATTATTAATCTTCTAAATTTTTCATCTCCCACCACATTTGATTTAACACTTCTCACTTGTGCAAACAGGTGTGATCAGTTTAAAACAATCGGTACCATTATCTAATTCCCTCCTTAACCCTCCAAGTGGCATGGTTAAAGCTAAAATTGAAAAGCCTGTTTTTAGCGTTTAAAAAGCATATTTTTAAAAATTTGCCAAAAATAGTAAACGAACCCCAATCCAAAAGTGTTCCATAGCTTTTTTGTAGAAGAAACTTCAAAGAATTCAAATATGCCACTAAAAATTAGTTTCTTTTGAAATTGTAAAAGTTATTAGCTTAGAAAGCAAAAAATGTTTAGTAACGGAAGGAAAAAAAAAACACTTTATGCCTACATAAAAAATAGTAAAACATTTTTGTAATTTTTTTCGTAAGTGTAAAAAAGTTTCGTAATTTAGTTCTAAATAGAACTGTATAAAACATTTATCAATTTCAAATTTTTTATTTTGAAAAAAAAGTTTTTATGTTCTAAGAACACGACGGGTAACAAACCTAGGCCTAGATTGTAACGTCATTTACTAATATATGCTTTGCCCAAAAATGAAATATTATTATAACAAAGTGTAGAGGATAAATCAAAGAAAAGAACGATATACTTGTCTTTCCTTAAAAGTATTTGAGTTATCATTATTTGAATAACAAAATGACATCAATCTAATGAAAATTCGGCCGTCTATAACAGCGGTGAGAATGGGACACTTGAATAGCGTGGAAACCCACGTGCTAGACTTTCTCACTAGAACGTAATAATTATGTACATTTCAATTGTCGTCTAGACAGACAAAAAACCGGTTATTTCTGGATTAATTCCCACCGTTACAAAATTCAGACTTAGCTGTACAAAATGGTGTAGGCCTAAAGAAATCTGTCAAAACATTTGATATGGTAGGCGTAAAATCACTTGACAAAAGGGCTGTTTCATTGGTTGAAAAACTGTCCAATCGCAAGGGTTTACAGCAATTCTTGGAAAAATACTATTTTCATAGTGACATCTGATTAGAAGGCACCAACAGAAAGATAAAATCTTGACGAATCCAATGGTATCTTTATAATAGCCAAAGAAATATTTGTGTAGATAGTCTTGAACGTTGAAGAAGTGGGAAATAACAGTACAATTGTATGCAGATTCGCGTAGGGAAATAGCTGTAGACCGATGTGCATATTTTAAAACGACGATTACGTATGTAAATATAAGTTTTACGAAAAAGTTTTAAATAAAAAAATTGAAGTTTAATCCATTTCCTTTCCAATGGTGCCGGTGTTATTACGATGGGATGATTTTAAGTGAATTAATTAATCGAAAATACAAAAGTATGTAAATTCTCGCTAATTGTCGAAATGGCTGCATCTTGCGCCTGAGAGAACGTCACTTTGGGCAGTCTGCCACTGGGAGGGTTAAAGAATCTTTTATATATTTCCATCATACAATCTGTAAAGTGGTAAATGAATCAACTTCTTTGTGCAGTTCCGTTGACATGAATCATCCTTCAATAACTCTCTTTGTTTCTGTTTCTGCTTATCAAGTAACTCCATTATGTTCTTTACTACCTAACATAGAAGTTATATTAAAGTCAGCTGTTCTTATTTAATCAATGCACTCATTGTAAGTAATAAGTTATTATGCTTAGTCTTGTTGCAGATGTTGTTTTGTTTAACTCAAAGTACAACCAGGATTCTTTTCTCAACTCTATCGCACATTTTTTTAAACTCCAGCCGGATTTTAGACCAAAAGACTTGAAGAATTCTATCATTGATAAGTGTAGAGTTTTGTATTTTCCAGTGCCTTGGGTGTGCCGTAGTTTATCACAAGAGGATGACTTGAGGGCAAATGATAATGTACTTCACATAGTGTGGCCGCATAGATGGTAAGATATAGAATTATTTCTTTTGTAATTATTAATTTTACTTTCTCACTATACTAGAGTATAGAGAAAGTATAGTGATCGCAAAAAAAATCGATGTTGAGATTTTTGTGGAAATATTCGTTTTCGGACCCCCTGAGTCCAAAAAAGTGGTTTTTACAAAATGTGTGTTTGTGTTCAAAGGTAGAGAGAAAACTATTCAATCGATTTCGAACAAATTTGCACCAGACATGTTAATTAGGCCTGTATAGATGCATGAATAATGGTTTTGAAAAACAACTCCCTTTTTGGCAAAAAAATCAGTTATTATTTTTTTATAAAAAAACAGCTCTAACGATTTTGATAAAATTTGGCTTATTTGTAGCCCTTAATGTACCCTACCATATGCAAAAAAACCGCATCTTTCTAAAAATTCTTGTTTAGCTAATAATAATAACAGATTTTTGGAGGATTTTTGGCCGAAAAAGGGATTGTTTTTCAAAACCTTTTTTCGTGCATCTATACAGGCCTAATTGCCGTGTTTGGTGCAAATTTGTTCGAATTCGATCGAATAGTTTTCTCTCTAGCTAATAATAATGTTTATTAATTAATCTCCTACTTTAATATCACCTCTCCCTACCCCTCCTACAATTTATGAAGTCACAGTGAATGTGTTTAATAATTTAAATATGTTTGTGAGAAAGTATGTGCCAGTTCCTGGTACCGTTTATTAAATTTTACGATAGTTTATTTGTATCGACTGATGTTATTCGAATTTATAAAATTACTATTTTAAAATTTAGTACTAAAACATGTAATATCAATTGAAGTAGAAAATTTTTATTAGTGAATTTTCATAGGAAAGATGAGCTATTGCAGTGACTCTTTAGTGAGACCTAAGGTCGGGAGTGGTCAATGAGTACTGATCATAATCCCCAGAACACGTTTTGGGGTGTCATTAAAATTTGTATACAGAGTGTTCATAAAGTCCCTTTATTATGTTTGTTACTGAAAATAAGTGAATATGTAATATATCTTGTGTTGCATAACAGGACAAATTTTTTGACATATCCGAACCTCTATGATTTTGAGGGGCTTGAGGGGGTAGGGGGGTTAACAATTTAAAATGTAAAGGCAGGTCTTGTAATACACCATTAAAAAGCTTATTACAAGAGAAACAGAATGGCACAAACTAGAGCTTAGTATCTTACTTCGTTTCAAAGTAATGGACAGTCAATGCAAATTTTTGCAATGCCAAACTATTTCGGTTGCAAGCGTTTTTCCAAACATTCAAAAAATATAGTAATTATACCCCAATCTATAAGTGTTCCATAGCTTGAGAAAGGTTCAAAGAATTCATATATGACAGTAAAAAATTGATTGATGTAAAATTTGCAAAGTCATTAGCCCATGAAACAAAAAATGTTCAGTAACGAAACAAAAAAGTTCAATTTTAGGCCTACATAAAAAGTAGTAAACATTTTTTATAATTTTTTTTCAAAATGTACAAAAGTTTTATAATTTAGTCTACATATATTCTTAATAAAAGTGTATAAAAATATATATCAATTTCAATTTTCTTAATTTAAAAACACCAGTTTATATTCCTACTACAAAGACTGCTAACAAAACTAGGCCTACTTAGAATAGTAATTTAGGAATACGGTATATGCTTTGCCCAAAAATGAAATATTATAACAAAGTGTAGAGAATAAATCATAGAATTAACTGTATACTTGAAATTCTTATCTTATAAACTTATTTCACTTAGTTTTACTTGTATCACAAGATTAGATCAAATTGACATGGACCCAGCCTATACATACCTGCCGGTCTAGACTGTTGGACAACACATAGCCAAAGCGTGGGAATGGCGTGTATTGAATTCAATGTCTGTATTTCCCACGACTGTACGAATAAAATCATAACAGTAAATGTGGTTTACTTTACAAGAAACGAAACAAAGTTTTCTCTTCAGGTCGATATAAACATATCTACACAAATATATCGAATAGTAATAGATATTATCGATTGCAAAATGTGCTTTCTCATTGGGGTTGAAAACTGTCCAATTGCAAGGGTTTACAGAAAACTTTATATTTTCAAAACTATAAGAGTGACGAATGATTGGAAGGCCGTGTTAGAAAGTTCAAATCTCGAGGAATCCAAAGGTGCCCTTATATTCTTTTCAAAACAATTCTATGGAACGATTTCGAGGCTTAGAGAATAGTGACAAGTTTATGTCATTTATTTTTGTGTTTTCTCGCACGGCATAAGCTGTTTAGGAAACTACAATTTTAAAACGATGATTACTTATTATGTAAATATACGTTAATAAATTTTTAAATATAAAACTTAAAGTTGTTTTATTGTATTTAGGCACCAATGGTTTTTGTTTTATTGAGATTGGATGATTTTTAGTGGGTGAAATATTTAGTACAAGTTGCGTAGTCTGAGACGATGCATTGTGCCTTATAGCGAGCTGAGACAACGTACAGCGTTGCTTGCCAGTTCTAGGGTTAATGTAGTTTACACATTTTTTCCATTCATTCTCAGTTACGTTTTTCCGTATTTCCGTATTTTTTGCCGTCACGGGGGGGCATTTGTCCCTCGCTGTACAAGCCCTTGTCCTTTTTTTATACAAATTTATAGTTATTGTGTTATGTTCATTTTAATGCTTAAATTACCGCCATTTTGAAACAGATTATTGGAAAAACTTGATTATTAGTGAATTTTCATAGGAAAAATGAGCTATTGCAGTGGCCCTTATGGTAAGACCCAAGGTCGGGTGTAGCAAATGAGCACCGATCATGGTCCCCAGAACACGTTTTGGGGTGTCATTAAAAATCATATATATATATATATATATATATATTACAACGGACAAAACTCGTTGTAGGTCTTGATTTTAAATTTGCAATTAATTTTGTAAATTTGAATAATATGGACTTGCCGTGAGTTAAAG
>JAGFPH010005534.1:59422-71246 GCA_018207615.1 Philaenus spumarius
AAATATTCTAAAACGAACCATTCCTCTAAAAAAGAATATTCGTTGTAATATATATATATATGTAAGTGTTTGCACTTTAGTGGCCACATTTTAAGTCCGATTTGGTTCAAATTTGGTACACATGTTGGTTGTCTATGTCGCTCAGATGAGTTCGTTAGTCCAAAAAATCCAACAATCGGAAGCACGTTTTATGACCGGAAGTACCTATTTTTTGAGATTTTTCCTACAAGAATGAATTTGTTTTTGAGTTTTTTCTTCAAATATAAATGTAGGATGTTATTCTGCACATTTTGTTTTTTTACGCGACCTTATAGCTCGCTTGGTTCCCCCAAAATCGATCAAAACGTAAAATACCATAGAGGTACCCGGTTCAAAGCCATGCGGTGTATTCTACCTTGGGGTTGGCGTGCGAAGCACGGAATTTTTGTGTATTGAAAATACTCACAATATGCGGAATGGCGTGCGAAGCATTTTGCAGCTATTTAGGACCGTCGTGAATACACCTATTTCCCAAATTGTTGGTTGAAACCCTAGAACATAAACTTATTTTGGAAATTTGCTCAACTCGCATCAGCGTTTCAGCTGCGTGGTCGAATTATTTTTTGTTAAATTAATTTTTTATATCAATGAGTGAAGTGCAAAATTTTAACTCGGTCGGATAATCCGTTCTAGAAATATAAATTATTTAGTACAAAAACAAAATGGTGGATAGCCGGTAAAAGATGCGTTTTCAGACTTATGTTTATATGAACTTTTTCATTAGTTCACCAGCTCTGAAAGTTTCTCCGAGGATCACCTTGTATATAAGATTAAATACTAAATATTCTATTTTTATTCCAGGGAACACGATAAAAACCCAGACACGTTTTTTAAAGTTTTGTTTTCACTGGAAGAATTGGGATTTAAATTCAAGGTGTCAGTCCTGGGTGAATCCTTTGAAAGGAATCCAGAGGTATTTGATAAAGCAAAAGAACGCCTAAGAGACCACATAGTCCTCTGGGGCCATTTGGAAAGTAAAAGCGACTATTATAAATCTCTACGAAGCGCACATGTGTCGGTGTCGACTGCAAATCATGAATTTTTCGGAGTCGCAATGTAAGTTGTATTTAGAGGTTTTCATTTTAAAATAACAGTTTGTTAGTGTGCAACAATGTCTAAGAGGTAAAATGGAAAGATTTTTTTTTTGTATACAGTGTCTGCAAAATATTGTCCAAAATTTTACCAGCCTAGGTCAAAATATGAAATTTATTTATTTATATATTTTTTGTTTACTCAATTTTTTTTGTAAATAAGTTAGCATTATGTAAGTTAGTTTTTATTAAACACTAGGGAAAACCCCTGCATGCTCCACACGCCAACCCAGTTGGAACCACACACATCATTATGTTATGTTTTCTTTTTATAATAAAGGTGTAGAATTAATAACAACATCAAAGCTGAGAGGTAAATAATGTTAAATCAAATTATTTAGTGTATTTTATAACAGCAGTTATAATAAAGGTTAAAAGAACCAGCAAGGCTCAGGTCTACACTTTAATTAAAACCTAACCTAAAATTCAGAAATACAAATAATTGCTTGAAAGTTTGAAATCAGCTGTTAATGGAAATAATGGAGCAAACAGCTGATTACTTTATCAACAATAAACATATTTATTTATTATTAAGTATGACGCTCCCATTGCTGTAAAATATTTAGTTTAGTGTGTGCTGTTTTTACTTCAACAGCTGATGTCATTATTCACAAAAACCTATCTTAAAAGTTAGAAATACAAATAATTGTTTTAAGTTTGAATCAGCTGATAGTGGGAATATTATAAGAAACAGCCGACTACTGTTATTATTATAGTCAATAAACATATGTAATGGTGCTTACATTTTTGTTAAATATTGAGTTTTTTTGTTGTTGTTTTTATGTTCAATAAATGCTGCAGTTTTAAAAAAAGTATATAAAAAAACATGCTTGTATTCAAATGAAAGTTTGTGTCAAAATTTCAAAGCAATTATCGATTTTGAACAAACGCACATGTACATTTTTATTTATATAGATTACTAGGGGAAACCCCTGCGTGCTCCACACGCCAACCCCATTGGAACCTTCTATACACATAATCATGTTATGTTTTCTTTATAATAAAAGTGTAGGCTTAATAATAACCCCAAAGCTAAGACGGCAAATAATGTTAAATGTTCAAATCAAATTATTTCGTATATTTTATAAAAGCAGTTATAATAAAGGTTAAAAGAACCATTGAGGCTTAGGTCTACAATTTAATAAAAACTTAACCTAAACGTTAGAAATACAAAGTTTGAAATTAGCTATTAATGGAAATATTACAGCAAACAGTTATCTGTTATCTTATTCAATTGGTTGCTATGGTAATAAAAACATGTGTTGATTTATCTGTCTAGGCATAACCTAAGAATTTTTTCCAATTAAATTTACAAATATTGAAATAAAAAAAATATTTTTATCGAAGCCTATGTTACTCAGGGGTAGTGTAGCTTTTTATTAGTAAAATTATATTTTTAATCGGTTCAGTAGTTCCAGAGATTACCCCCTACAGACAAACAAACAAAAAAACAAACTTTACTTCTTTATAATATTAGTATAGATGTATTATTGGAGAAAGAGATGCATTTCATTTATAAAAGAAAAATCTCTTTTATGTAAACAATAATGAATTCTAGAAATATTACACTAAAATGTCCATTAATCATTGGTAAATTTTTTCCAGGTTGGAGACTGTTTTATGCGGTTGTTTCCCACTTTGTCCAGACAGATTGGTTTATCCAGAAATTTACCCAAAACAATGTCTTTACCGGGATTCTGAAGATCTCCTGAGCCAATTGAAACAGTTCAGTCTATACCCAGGAAAACTATGTGAAATGGTCTCCAACTTGAATATAGATATTAGCTGTTATACTGCAGAAACTTTGATGCCAAAATATTTACAATTGTTTGATCTGTAATAAATTATTTATCTTTTATATTATTGTGGATGTTAATTAGTTGTCATACAGTTTACTAAAGCGATTTTCTATTTTACTCCATAACAGTGGCGCACCGACAAGTGGGGATGAACGGGAACTTCCCCCTCCCAGAAGGTCTTTTTAGTAATCTGCATTTTATTTCAAACTAATTGATCGTTGAATACGTGTCTATATTCAATTAAAAATTATATTTATGATTGAATTCGTGATGTAATCAAGAAAAAAAAATCTTTCTTTTAGAAATAAATTTGATCCCTCTACCCTACGCAAACATGATTTTCTAACAGTGTTGTTTGAGTTTCGGCGGCTTCGTTCATGAGTTGACGGTAATAAGGCGCTGCCCTGGGGTGCTGGCTAGCAGAAAGAATGTTTATATTGATTGCACTGACTCAAGCCCGTCACCATTCTACAAATAATCAGTTTCTTGGAAATCATATCTGATAAACAGAAACCAGACTGAAAGGTTAGAGTAGTGTCATGCTTTTTGCAACACCATTGGTGTCATAGGTCTGTGAGACAGATTTACATGTTTATTAAAAATAATTCTGTAAATATCACCAAACTTTTATAAAATGACATATATTGTAAATATGGTTCTTCTCCTACATTTTTAGATTGGCTATATGACGGAGATACATTGACAATTATGATTTAAAATTCAAACACTTTTACTTTACAAACTTAAAAACTAATGCTACTATTTAATTGTTTTTATGTGGAAAAAGAGTAAACTTGGCAAAAAAAAGTAGTTATGAAGACAAGAGTCAAATCTGTAACCCAAATAAAAAATAAATACAATTGTTTCGCATGGACATTTTTCAAAAATTCTTAGAATTTGTGTGTGGTGTCTTCGATGTAGGAGTCCGACTTGTTTAATTTGTCACAGATAACATAATCTGAAAATCACGAGCAGAGAGCATCAGGCAGACTGACAAGAAATAGGAAGGTAGTGAATTACTCAGCCCTCCCACTCTAGCGAACAATAAGTGACACGCTAACACAAAGTGAATTGGACTCTCAGACCGATGACACTACTGTAGGGTTAATAGAAAAGAAATTCTCAATGAACTTGCCAAAAAAACCTTGTTGCCTAGACATCAAGATTTAGGTTTAGTTTTGATTTGTGTTTTATATTTAACTGACAGTATTTTGTACATAAATTTTTTTGTTATAACTTTGTTTTTCATATAAAAGTTATCTTAACTAGATTTGTGATGTTATTTATCCCTGTATACTGGTGATTGGTGGTGGAATAGTTTTATTTAAATGACTTAACATCATTTTATATCACTTCTAAATATGAAGGTTTACATTTTTGAACTTTTAAAAAATATATAATGTTCCAGAATTTGTTTTAAGTTACAGAACTTCCACCCATTTAGAATTTATTGAATATATATATATATATATATATATACGGTACTCTTACTTGAGCTTAGTCCCCCCCCCCAAAAAAAAAACCAAAGCCTCGGTGCACCACTGCTCCATAATGATACTACAGATATTTTAAAATTAATTTTATATGTACAGTTTGGTTTGGCCACCAATTGTTCCTTTTAACACTTGAATTGTATAAAAACAGGATGCACCTTTTTTTTGACTGGAAGTAACTATTATTTTGGTTTTTTCGTACTAGAATGAAACTTTTTTAGGGTTTCACCTAAAAACATAAATGCAGTATATTATTCTGCACATTTTGTTTTTTTACACGACCTTATAGCTCGCTTGGTTCTCCCAAAATCGATCAAAACGTAAAATACCATAAAAGTACCCGGTTCAAATCCACACGAGAATTTTACTGAGTGGGCATCTTCTGATCCAAGGCCGAGTTTGTTACGCTGCGAGCAAAGCAAATCAGTCCATAACCCGAGGCCGCAAGGTCGAGGTGCAAACTCGCAAAGCGAGTTGTTCCGCTGGGAGTGGAACGAAGGAGCACGTGAGTCGAAGCTGGAGGCTTAGGTGCAAACAAATTCTACTAATTATATTTTGTACATACGGCAGCTATTCAGCGCCTTCGTGAGTAGATCAATTTCCAAAATGGTTGAAACCCTAAAACATATCAACTTAATTTATTAAATTCGCTCAAATCACGTCAGTGGTTCAGTAGCGTGGTGAATTATCCCATTTAAAATTGAAATCTAAAAAATAACATAAACACGATTGTCTATAATCAATTAAGAAAAAGGAAAATCATTTTTAGGCTTATACTGTACCAACACACGTTACTTTAAAGCATTTACATTCATTATCATAGCGAACAAGTTAGCAAATTTAGAAATTAAACAGATTAGAAACCACTGTCCATTGTAGAGGTATCACCAAGTACACTAATTTATCACAACTTATAGGAAGTGCAATGTCCATTTCAGTTGTATTATCGAGTTAACTATTTTAATACAACTTACAATGTTCATTTCATCAGTAGTGTGACGTGACTAAAACCAATACAGCTATTGAGTTTAAACCTTTGCATTTACCACTGCCTTTTTTATTTCGTTGATTTCTTCTTCTTTCATGATCAATGTTTACAATGTCTCTGGTTTATTATTCGTGCAAACCAATGATAAAGAAGTAATCTATATATATATATATATATATATATATATAAAAGGCAAAGCCCTCACTCAGTCATCATCACTAATTCTCCCACTTCCCATGAAACTAGAGAGATGAAATTTGGCATGTATATACTTTGTGATGTACGTAGGAAAACTAAAGAAATTTAATTTTGATATTCATATATTTAGGGGTAGTTTTGGGGGTTTAGGGGTAGTTTTGACTGATCACAGTTTCTCAAAAACCGTACCACCTAGGAACTTGAAATTTGGTACACATATAGGCACTAGAGGCACACTAAGAACGGATTTTAAAATATTCGGCCTGTAAGGGTTGAAACAACCCCTACAACAATAAATATTGTTTGTTATATATCCCAAAAACCTTACCTCCTAGGAATGTGAAATTTGGTACATGTATTTGCCACAGGGGCAAGAGGCGAACCATAAATAAATAAAAAAGCGTCTTGTGAGTTTGTATATTTTACCTCATCCAAAAAGTGCTTGATGCGCCTAAAGAAGTTTCTACTTCAAAAACTGTAAAATGCTTTCCTTCTATATAGCTAGTTTTACTACATAATTTTTTTAACAAAAACTAAAGCATTTATTGTTTTGGTCCAAGATTTAGGTTTTACAAATAAATTAGAAGAACAAGCCATATGAGCAACGGAAATGCATTTTATTAAAAGTTTTATTATGTATAAAATATATACACGGTAAGAATAAAATTAGTGACTGTCCATAAACTGTATGTCCGAGAGGAAGAGTAATGTTTCAGGAAGCGGACGAGGCTGAGGTGATAACACTGTGATAGTCTGACGGTCCATATCCACGTTTGTCCTAAAGCAAATAGAAAATTTATGTCAACAACATTTAGATATGTGAAACTAAGTTTATGCAAAATTTAAAATTAAAGTACGTTTGCCAAAAGATATACTTTTTCTACAGCTAATAATAAAGCGCGTTTTTGCACACTCACAGCTGTGCGCAAACTAAACTACGAGTGTTCAGCGTCAAGTAATTATACCTGTTTGTGTTAAACAGCTGATGTAGTCTATGTTTTGAAAATTTGGATTGTTTTGAAACTAACCTTAAAGCACTAATTTAAAATGTAGATGTAGGAAAAACGTCGAGTGTAATAGGGGTGCAAAGTTTACATTGTCACCCTCAATAATAATGTTTATCCCGTGCGACAAACTCAACTTTGCATCCTAGATATACAAATAACTATTACATTGATGTATTACTGAGTTTTATTATTTAGTAAGGCCTATCGGCAATAAAGATCAAAGTAATACTTAAATTATAACCTTATGCTTAAAAACAATTATACTTTAACTAAAGCTAAAAATTATGCACTTATATTTTATTTTGTTGAAATTATTTTTTGCTATTATTTTATAAATTTTGCCCTGCAGTATTTAATATCTTAAAATTGTATAAAAAAATAGATGCTACGAAGCTGCGCATGAGCCTGGGTTCAAGGCTGAGGTGCAAAGAAATTCTACTAATATATTTCATACACGCAAGCAGCTATTCAGAGCCCTAAAACAAATGAACTTAATTTTGAAAATTCGCTTAACTTGTTTCAGTGGTTCAGTTGAGTGGTCGAATTATTTTAATTTGTGGCCCAAGTGACAAGATCACTACATAAGACTGTCGGCAAGGGCAGAATAATTATACCTCCTCATAAACTATTTCCATCGGTTGTAACAGATCATTCATTTTAAAACTTTATATACATCCCAATTTCAGATTGTGGTGTCAAAAAGCTATCACAAATTAATTTTACCCAAAAGCCTATCAAAGTCCTATCAAATGTCACATTTTAATTAGAAAGGTTGAGGTTTCTTCTATTGTGTTGTGGTAGATGACCACTTGATTCAGAAACTTCATTCTACATACATAGAACTCTTACATTTGACAACTATTTATTCCAGATTTATATGATTTGATTTGTCATGACTAATTTGTTACTTACACACAGATGAATCCAGCAACGTTAGTTTGTAATACATCATCATCTACAGAAGTTGCAAAACTTACAGCTAGTAAGTGATGTAGTAGGTTTGGACCTAAACAAAATTATAAGAATTTATTTGTTCGTCAGATTAGTTGAAATACAGTTTTGATTATTAATCTAACAATAATTTTCTTATATGTAAGATTGACTATCGAACAAAGTCGATTGACAACTTTTTGAATACAAAATTGTCCACCAATGTACCATGTTCCTTATTATACTTAACAATAAACATGTACATATAAAATACGTTGAATTTTGCCTGGAACATTTTTCTCACAGTATCATCCATTGCTGAGTTATTTAATGAAAACCTATTTTTTGCACCATTCATTTAAGGTTCTCCTCCTCATGGTTGAAAAATTATATTTTCTTCAGGCCATTACTTAAAAAAGACAACAAATTTTAACATCACCATTTTTTGTGAAGCAAAGGCCTTTTCAACTGCCATTATTAACTGGTCAATTATTGAGGCAAACACATTTTATAACTGACTCCAGGGCCGTTGCGTGGGCAGGGCGATCACACCGGATGTCGCAGCCGGGGGGGGGGGGGGGGGGGGGGGGGGAAAGTAAAAGATGAAATTATGTGCACATATTTAAACTTAAAGTACATAATGTAGTTATTAATAAAAATATAAATACTTTTGGTATGTATAATAAATTCTTCTGGTAAATATCTTGTCATGTTCATTATATCGCCCTAGGACGTAGAGCCTATTCCACTCCACTATAACATTTACTATACAAATCAACTGGTCCATTTTCAACATATATTTTTATTATTAATAATAGGCCTGTTAATAAACTGCATTGGGTTAATGGGTAGTAGACTCCCAACTCTTTCTTTTATCTCCATCTCCATTGATTGTTGATAAGCACACACACAATTCGATTCCCTATTTTTACTATTGATGTGTTACGGGAATAAATAAATATTACAAACTTATTTCAAAACACGTTTTACTTGCTGTTTTAACTCCTGACTGTGTTAATTAACTAAGGTAATCCAACTGGGTAACTTGAATACAAATTAAATTAGAAAGAAATGTCAAATATATAAAATGCTCAGTTTCACTACGGAAAAAAATAGGTCCTCACGTATCTACAGATATATACAACAGAAAAATAGTTATTTCATAAAAACTAGTATCACATGTTAGCAGAGGCCGAGCAATCAACAGCTGATTAATGCGTCGTAAATTACGACTCTATCACTTCACAAACGTTAAAATTACAACTTTTCAGTTCTAGGGTTAGACAAGCGATTCTTCTTTATGGCTCTTAATTTACATATTTTTAATTACGCAACGTTTCACTGACAGGGTGTCCACAAAAACAAATTTTCAAAATTCCTGTATATTTCCCGCCGGTAAATCATGTTTTTCCCGCCGGCAAATATCACATGTTTTAACTTTGTTATTCACGATACACTTCACATTATTTATATATGTGTGCTTTTTAATGTAAAAATCCATTTATCAAAGCATAATACAACAAATAAATAACTTCTATAATCAAAGAATATTTATATTACAAAATAATTTGAAACACACAGACACATAGCCTAAGTGAAGTGACGATAAGAAAGCAAATATCGAGAAAATAAATGAAATCACAAGATAAAAAGATAGAACACTTTTTCGAGACTTCGGCTCGTGATTTTTTTTTAAGATAACTGTATAACCCGTATACCCAAAAACATATAAAACGATACCCCACATTGTATTTTTAAAATGTTGACCCAAAAACGTTATCCCGACGCGCTACGGCGCTTTAACTGTCAACATCGGTTTTCCCATAACCAAAAACATATAAAAAATACCCCACACTGTATTTTCAAAATATTGACTCCAAAAACGTGACCCCGACACGCTACGAATTTTTAACTGTTAAAATCGGGTTCCCGTAGCCAAAAACATTTAAAACGATACCCCACACTGTATTTTCAAATTATTGACCAAAAACGTGACTCCGACGCGCTACGACATTTTAACTGTGAAAATCGGGTTTCCCATGACCAAAAACATTTGAAACGGTACCCCACACAGTATTTTCAAAATGTTGACCAAAAACGAGACACCGACGCGCTACAACCTTTTAACTGTCAAAATCGGGTTTCCTGTACCCAAAAACATTTAAAACGATACCCCACACTGTATTTTCAAAATATTGACTCCTAAAACGTGACCCCGAAGCACTACGACTTTTTAACTGTCAAAATCGGGTTTCCCGTACCCAAAAACATTTGAAACGGTACCACACACTATATTTTGAAAATGTGACAAAAAACGTGACTCCGACGCGCTACGACTTTTTAACTGTCAACATCGGGTTTCCCGTACCCAAAATCATTTAAAACGATACCGCACACTGTATTTTCAAAATATTGACTCCAAAAACGTGACCCGGACGCGCTACGTCTTTTTAACTGTCAAAATTGGGTTTCCTGTACCCAAAAACATTTAAAACGATACCCCCACACTGTATTTTCAAAATATTGACTCCAAGAACGTGATCCCGACGCGCAACGACTTTTGAACTGTCAAAATCGGGTTTCCCATACCCAAAAACATTTGAAACGATACCTCACACTGTATTTTCAAAATATTGACTCCAAAAACGTGACTCCAACGCACGATGATTTTTTAACTGTCATAATCGGGTTTCCCGTACCCAAAAACATATAAAACGTTACCCCAAACTGTATTTTCAAAAGTTTGTACTAATAAAATTGCGAAGATTTTTTTTACAACGTTTGTGAGTGCATAATTATATTGTGTTAACAGACACACACAAAAATTATCGCAAGATTTCATTTTAATGCGAGCCGAAGTAATAAAGAAATTGTGATGATGTTTTGTGGCAGATGTAAACAACAAAACAAACGGTGTAGTAAGATGAAAGTGAAAGATAGCTTGCACTGCGCAATTTAGTCAACCTTACTATGCCTGCTTGATTGGAATAGTACCAATATTGGAATCAAGAACCCATAAATATAGTTCTTGATTGGAAAACTGTATTTACACTACAAATAACAGTGTATAAAACATAAAATTTTAATGTTTAGGATACACAACAACATTTCCTATAGTCTGTTCTTTCAGAAGTGATATACCCAGAGTAGGAATTCTAGGACCTCAACTCACCCTCCCGACCCTCTTGCCGAGCCGGCCGGAAGCAAACAATGACTCACCTACTGGCGCTGTTCCGCAGTACTGCAACTTTTTTTATTTCAAGTTTAAACTTAAAATTTTCAAGTTTTTTGAACTCTACATAAAATTCTACAGAAAATTAGCCAAAACACGATTAAAATGCTTCCTAAACTAGGATTAACAGACATATTTTTTCAACTTAGTGAGAAGTAGCCTAATGTATATTTGTAACTTTGTCATTGGAAAGTATTTACTGTATACTGAAGACGTAGGACCTAGCCTATTCTACAGGCTGCCAACTACAAACAAATCTAATAAGATGCCCAAATATAGACTACAATTAGTCTTGCAAATTCTATGAATTACCAGTGTTGAAACGTTATTTAAAATACTTGGAGGAATGTCCGCTTACGAAATGGTTGCTCAAATACAATTAAGCTAATCCAATTTAAGAAAAACAGTGTTGAAATATTATTTAAAATACATTGCCCATGGATGAAATTAACGCCCGATCACAATTAGCACTAATTTTATCAAATATCGGCAAAATTGAATTTATAACACAGTGAATTTTTACGAAAGATAACAAAGCCTGAATACAATTAGGCAAACTGTATGAAATACCAGTTATAAAATATAATTTAATTACCACAATGAATGTCCGCAAAAGAAATCGGCGCTCGAATTCAATGTGTGTAAATTTTATGAACTACTAATGGTAAAATATTATTTAAAATACAATTTATTTGAGCTAATTTTATGAAACACAGGCATTAAAACGCAATTTAATATACAACAGGGTATGTCCGCGAAAACTCCTACTCTCGCGCGTTTTTATATATAAATATACCATACCGGAGATAAAAATTAATTTTTAATAAACAACGGCTAAGGTGCACGAAAATATAATTTAGACGACAATTGGTAATCATTCATAAATAATGTGGAAATTAAATGTCGCCATTTGAGGGAAGGAATAATAATTCAACCACGCAGCTGAACCGCTGACGAGAGTTGAGCGAATTTCCAAAATTAAGTTTATAAGTTTTAGAGTTTCAACCAACAATTTGGGAAATTTATCTACTCACGAATGAGCTGAAT
>JAGFPH010005534.1:71256-87417 GCA_018207615.1 Philaenus spumarius
TGAATGATTAGATGATTACTTATTGAAAGTGTAATTTCACTCCAGTAGTGGTTTGTTCAGCAATATACAGTACAGTACGTATTTATGTACGTGAATAAAAGTAGTTGAAATCAATATTTTTAATCAGTACTTCAAGTAGCCGTATTCGTTGTAACAGGTGTCTGACAGGCAAATTAAGACTAAGTTCAAGTTGTCAAAAACCGGTTTCCAACCCACAGTACAAATAGCGCAACTATCCCACCCCCTTTACACCAAAGACTTTGTCCTTGAACGGGTTCTCATCAATGATATTCATAAACGAATTCGAGTTATTCCCAAATCCTATTGTTGTTGCAATTCTAGCAGAGGAATAGACGTATTTTTAAAACAGTGTGCTTGCTATGTTTTCGATGTAACATACAGCAAATTTCGTAAACAAAATAAAATATTTTAGTATACATTTTTATACAAAATATTTTTAGCGGGTACCGGTCAGCTAAAATAATTTAAATTTCACGGTTATTATAATTATTTTAACGGGCAGGATATTATGAATGGTAGAGGTAATTTAGACATGTTCAAAAATAAAACATTACATTTTTCAGTAAAAATATATTTTAATGTCAAATTCAACAGTGTCGATAGCAAGAAAGAGAACGTGAAAGGAAATGAATAGGATCGGAGGAATCAATATTGTTTGTTTAATGATTGACAAAGAAGATTTCACCGCTCTTCTACGTTGAATTTTTTTTATGCTTTCTTATTTTCCGACCCTCCTATTTCCGGCAAAATTAGTTTTTTACTTATAAGATACCCAACTTATGTCTTTAGTAGTGTTTCATTACAGTAGAAAAAATTTAAAGAGATGTGTAATCCAATGGTGTTCTTTAGAGAGACGAAAATGTTGCTAAAAACGAGTATTCTACCGTATTACGTAATAGCGTCGTAACATAAAGTTCCCGGAATTCCCGTACATTTCCCGGTGAAAAAAAATTCCCGTATAATTCTCGCTTTTCCCGAAATTCCCGGTCCGTGGACACCCTGACTGATCTTTGACAAAATATGACAAATGTAAATATGAGTTACACAAATGAAATATTTATAAGCAGAAGAAAGATTTTGTATAAAACTTTGGTCAAAACGACTAAGAAAAAAGTTTTTAGTCAAACTGATAAATTTGCGTTATTTTCAAAAGAATAAATTACCTGGTTGCACAGACACAAGTTTAGTCATACAATCTTCCGATTTCATACCCAAAGGCATACACGAATCTGGCAAAGCAGGAGCACCAACTTTGAAGATGCGAAGTTCACTAAATTTTACGTCAAACGAATGTGGGTGTAATGGTGTTTTTCCGCCATAGAAATACTCTCTCACACGATTGTCTCTGGCCTCTATCCTGTAGGTCTGCGTTCTTTCTACAACCTACAAAATCAAACCATTACTAAAAAGTAAATTTTAACTTTCACAATTAGCTTTCTTGGTACTGTTTTAACACTTTTACGCCACTCTGACTTTTAAGTACCAATATCCACTTCAAGGCTTTGCTATGACAATGAAGTGTTTGTGTATATTCTGTAAATTACAAAGAAATTATGTAATTACATATGAAATTATGTATAGAGATGCGGCTATCCGAGGTAATGTGGACCTCTAATAAGCAAAAACTCGGATATCACGGACTCTGTCAAAAATCGAGAGGTGAAATCAATGAAACATGGTCAATAGATGCGTAAAAAGGCATTTATTATAAAATGAAAAACTAAAGTTCAAATAAAAATAAAATACAAAATGATAAAAAGACATGCATAGGCTACAGTACATGTTCCAGATAAAAAATGATTAGAAGTCCATAAGTGCTTTCTGTTTAACGGAACTCACTCGCTTGTGCGCCTTTTCTATTTTTACAATACTGGTTTTAACTGGTTTACACTGCATATTGCCATAACACAGCGAGTATGAGTTTTATTGAACAACGTGACACATTTAGTGAAAAAGCATTAACAAAACTGTATTGATGATTAGCAAAGCGTCCAAATGAAATTAAAATGCAAGTATAAAATAATAAATAGACGTCATAGGCTATAGTAGATGTTACAATAAAAAAAAAATTTTTTTTTTTTAAAGAAGTCTATAAGTGTTTATATTGCATTTACCGAAAAATTAAATGTGGACAAAAACATAAATTATATGTGTATTTATATAAGGCAGGTAAAATAAATTAAACATAATTTTAGGTTAGGCCTAGACTGATGATCTAACAACACATATCTTGAATGTATTTACATTCATTACCAAAGCAACCAATTGAATAAAATAACAGATAAAACAATTGATTCGGATGTCCAGATTAACACAAAATAATATTTTATGTTAGGCCTAGAATAAACCATAAGAAAAAACTATGTTACATTCTTATTAAAAATACATAAGACATATTATAATTTAATAATAGGCCTATTCATTGATAATATACGGTAATTGATAGTGAGTAACCAATATTAACAGCTGATTTCAAAAAATAAAACAATTATTAAATAATTATAACTGTTGCTATAAAATATACAAAATAATTTGATTTGAGCATTTAACATTATTTACCATTTTAGTTTTGACGTTATTATTAATCCTACACCTTTATTAAAAATAAAACATAACATTATGTTTTTAGAAAGTTCCATCGGAGGTTGGCGTGTGGAGAACGCAGGGGTCTCCCATAGTTATTAATTACATTACAAGTGAAAAAACATGGACCAAGACCGGGATTTGAACCCAGGACCTTTACCATTCCGTGGTAATGCTCTACCAACTGAGCTATCCTGATCACTCCAGATATTGCTTTTACTGCATTTATTGAAACAATAGACTGAATACCTCGCATATGCGAGACTGAAAACAATCTTAATTCTTTTTGCAGCCTACAGTGGTGTTTTAAGAAAGTTTCTGCAGTGGCGCACGTCAATTGCGCAAAATTTTAGAACAGAACAAAAGATTCTGCGCTCTTCAGCTCCGGGTTAAGTACTGAAAGGGAACTGATACACCATGCAAGCCCATAAGACTATGGGGTTTGTTTGAACAGCTTTATGATCATACACAAAATACACACAAATTAACTATCAATATTAAAGATGTCAACTTACCCCTCCACTTTTCGGTAGTAAAACGACCTTTACAAAATTAGGCATATCCCTCACTAGTTCATTGTACAAACGCTCTTGATCCAACACCAGTATCACATCAACTTCAAAAGCTTGGGCAGCGTGCACTAAGTGTTTATAACCTTCGTTCTTCACCCAACCACAAGTATTGATTATTATACCAGAGACATTTGCTAAAAACAGAAATATATAAATGAAATATTTAAACTTTTAAAAAGGAAAATTTTGTAATAAACTAAAATATGACTTATAATTAACCCTAGAACCAGCAATGTTAACAAAAATTTATTTTTTGGCGTGTGCAAGCAATTTTTAAAAAATGTGCCAAAAATAGTAAATGAACCCCAATCCAAAAGTGTTCCATAGATTTTTTTTGTAGAGAAAGGTTCAAAGAATTTATATATGTCAGTAAAAAAATTATAGATGTAAAGTTTACAAAGTTATTAGCTCAAGAAACAAAAAATGTTCAGTAACGAAATGAAAAAGTTTAGGCCTACATAAAAAGTAGTAAACATTTTTTGTAATTTTTTCATAAATGTAATAAAGTATCGTAATTTAGTTTTAAATCAAACTGTATAAAAAATTTATCAATTTCAATTTTCTTATTTTGAAAACACCAGTTTTATGTTCCTACTACAAGGCTCCCAACAAAACTATGCCAAGTTTGAAACGTAATTTACTAATATATATAATATGCTTTGCCTCAAAATGAAATATTATTATAACAAAGTGTAGAGAATAAATCAAAGAATTGAACTGTATACTTCATCGGCTATCTTTTGCATGTTATAAAAGTTCGTTACTTTTTAATTTTAACCGTTAGATGAGAACGTAAAAACACCGTCTTTCCCAAGGCCCTACACAACAAACTTTTCTCGCAAAACATATTTGGTTCACACGAAATGTTAGCTTGAAGTATTCTCTATACAGACGTATAAAAATATGTCTAAAAATAGACTAGGATCACATAGCTATCACGTGTATAAGGAAGGCTGTTTATTGGTTGGAAAACTGACCAATTGTAAGGGTCTACAAAACGCCCCATGTCTATAGAACGATCTGTATGATTTTTGATGGGATATTGGGACAAATCCAACGATATATAGGTTTAACATAGAAAAAGTACTGGGTGGGCTGTAGACAGAGAAGAAAATGAGTTATTTCGTTGCGTTTTAGGATGAAATCCGGTGAATATTCGGGCGGCGAGTGTGTTGTAGAAAACTAATAAACTCCAACGATGATTACGTATATAAATATACGTTTTAGAAAAAACTTGTAAATATAAAAATTAAAGTTTAAATCATTTCCTTTCCAACGGTTTTTGTCTTTTTGAGATTGGAAGATTTTTAATGGGTCAAATATTCTATACATTCACGCGTTACAAATGTGTTGTTGTAGCCGGGAGTGATCGCACTGTGCCATCTGCCGGTTCTAGGGTTAATGGAATTTTTGTTGATATCTAAAGCATTGTGTGCTAGGTAAAATTGGCTTGATAAGTAATTGAAAAAGTAAACCGTTTCAGGTGCTTATTGCAGACTAAACTGTTGGAGATACATGATAATATGTGGGAAAAAGTTGGCAATTCAAAGATCTAAGAAAGGTTTGTAATAACATACGAGGTGTGATAAAAAAAAACACAGTGAATTAATTTTTACAGAAGCAACTGCTGACGCTACATTCATTTGATCTAATATATCCGATAGTCTGATTTGCTGAGACAGGCAGTGTCGAGTTTGAACACGAACTGACTTGTCAGTCAGCTTCCAGAGACGCTAGAGTGAGGTCGTGTTTACCGTGTCCGCGGTGCATCATGGATTTCGAACAAAGCATTAACATTACGTTTTGTTTCAAGTTGCAATAAAGAGCCAAAGAAGCTCATGAAATGTTAAAATCAGTGTATGGCGATAATGTGGTAACTCTGAGGACTGTTTACAAGAATTAGGAGAGATTTAAAAGCGGAAATGGGGACATTTTTAATGTCGGTTAAAAATGGGAACGGTTAAGACATCCTTCGACATAAAAAACAGATGAATATGTGCAAAAAGAGGGCAAACTTGTTCTTTTAAACATCAATGACTATTCGAAAGCTTACCGAAGATCTCGTACCGGTCCATGCAAAGCATTTTAACCGATAATTTGCAAACGTGAATAGAGAGTGCAACATTTTTTCCCAGACTTTTGACTGATGAACAGAAGGAAAATCGTGTCTCAGTTTGCACAGAATTGAAGGATTTGTCTTCATGCAGATATTGGACATCATGGCCAAAATTGTAACTGGAGATGAAAGTTGGGTCTATGGTTATGATCCTGGGGCAAAAATTCAGAGTTCTTAATGGAAAACCAGTAACTCCGGTCGGGGGGGGGGGGGGGGTGATTGATTCATTTCTTCATTATAATATTAATAACTTCTAAATCATTTGATACATCAATATGAAATAAAAAGCAATCGAAGTACAATATTTCTATCTTAATTTTAATTTATAATCATGTAGGCCTATATAAGTACAACATTTTTTTACAAATAGACCTACTGTTTTTCAATATTTATAATTGTACACATTTACCAGTTAAAAATTCCCTTAGCATAGTTAGGTAGGCCTAGATAAAGTTTGTTGTTTTAAATAATACTTTTATAAATAATGTATTTCTAATGTGTATCTAATTTTGCCTGTGATTTTTCACTAGGACTTTCTTGTTAGAGATTATAAAGGTAACTGATTCTCTGATGTGCGAAGAAAGAGAAACAGAAAAATGGGCCATTAGCTTCCTTCTTCAGCTGTGCTGCAAGTTTCTGGCCGGAAAAAATATTCCTGTCTGCCCACATCCACCTGACTCACCAGATTTAGCACCATGCGACTTTTAGTTCTTCCCAAAAATAGAAAACGTTTTTGACACTATTCACGACATTGAGACGGCCTCGTACCAGCCGAGGATCCGGAAGAAGCCTTCCAGAAATGCTTCCAGTCATGGATTCAACTATGGCTAAGGCCCTGAGATGAAAATTCAGAGTTCTCAAAGGAAAACATTAATTTTAAGCTGTTTATCTATTTTTCGTCAATAGCGGGAAACATAAGCTTTAAAATTATGTTTGAATCGTTAATTTTGATGAAGAATTAACGGAGACAAGGCGTTGCCACAAAAAAACACATTTGAGAAATTATATATACGATGATTCTTACCTTTTTTATTAGCTGCCATTCTGTCTTGTACTACTTCAGCCATCCTTGAAACAAGGACAGTGAATAAAGTGGAGTTTTGATTAAGGCTTTTGTGTCCATAGTGGTAGACTAAAGGTGCTTGAAGTGAAAATCCTTCATCGACGGATGCAGGTCTTTCAACAAGCATGGCCCCTGGAATATAAAGAAATTGCAACATGAGTTATATAGACAAATACTTTACAGTAGTTATGAAAAATAAAATTACAAAAACCTCCGACACATCAACTAGAAAAGAGAAGACGATTTTCAAACATTATAGATTAGACTAGCTGACCCGGCAAACGTTGTTTTGCCATATAAATAATTTTCAAGTAATTTCTAGTGTAGACAAAAAATAGCTTAATTATTGTAAGTGTGTAAGAATGTGGTATATGCTTGAAATAGGCATGGAGCGCTGTGAACGATGAGGGAATATATAAATAACAAAAGGCAAACATTATTTTTAAGTTATTATAATTTATTCCCCCTCACCCCACCCCCTCCCTTAGGGGTTGGTGATAAAAGGGTAAAATTTTAGGGTTGTATGTATTTTTTAATGCAACATAATAAAAAAAATAAAGATATTAAAAAAATGTCTAAAAATTAAAGAAAAATGTTAAGGGTGGACAACCCTTATCACTAAGGGGTATGAAAAATAGATGTTAGCCGATTCTCAGACCTACTCAATATACTCACAAAATTTCATGAGAATCGGTCAAGCCGTTTCGGAGGAGTACGGGAACGAACATTGTGACACGAGAATTTTATATATAAGATTAGATTTTCTTGAATTATAGCTAAGAACTGTCTCGGTTAAAAAATAAATAAAACTAAATCAAAATCGGTTCACCCGTTTGGCCGCTACGATGCCACCGGCAGATCCACACGTTAAACTTATAACACCCCTCTTTTTGCATCAGGGGTTAAACTCCTAAGAATCAATATTAAGTTGTTATACAAATATTATTTTGGACCTCATCAAATAATGAAAAATACTTTTTTGAATGCTGTAATTGCCATAACTTAAAGACCTTTGATCGGGCAATTTTATAAATTGACAACCAGAATTAGCATTATCTCAAAAATTAAATGGCTATCATCATTAGTTTCAAGTTAAAAATAAGTACAGCAGAACCCCTCTTAACCACGGTCTGGTCGGGACCGAGATCCTGGCCGGTTGATCCGAGGTTCCCGTAAAAAATAGATTTTTGTTAAAAAATAACCTACATATTTCATTAATTAACAAGCAAATAAGTCGTTATTGCAACCATTTTTTTGTACGTACGACATACATATACAAACACCAACAAATTAAACTTACATAAACTGTGAAAACTGAACTTACATATACTGTATTATTGTTTGAAATCAGTTATTTTTGTCTGTTCTTTTACTTTTAGTCTTTTTTTTAAAGCCAAGCCTCTCCATTTTCGTACACGTTCATCACATCTAATGCCGCTGAATCTTTTTGCTGCTCAACATATTACGCAATATGTTACAAAATATTACATATTTTGTTCCCACGAAATTCAGTAAAGGTTCCGACAAAGCAACAGACAAAGAAAAAGAAACAAAGGATGCCGCTTTGTAAATTAATTCTAAGAAAAATACAGTTGCAAGAGGGGAATCAAACTCATGCTCTCCCTCCCCTGTTCTGCCTGCCACAACACTAACACCATTGCACACCTAAAGTTGCATCACCCCGCTTTATTTTCCAGGAAATGTTTGAGACTTCGGCCAGTAACAGTAATATAAACTATAACAGAAAAAGAACTGTGTTGTTCTACGGGATAGACCAGTTAATCCGAGGACCAGATGATCTGAGGCCAGTTAAGAGGGCTTCTACTGTAATACTGATTAGGTCATCACACCAACCATAAAGTTCTGTTTTTTTTACCCTAATTTATCATTTTAGTATGGTACTATTTCATTGAAAAGACTTAATTTCTTATGGAAATAAGTTTTTTCTCCTTATTTTGCAGGAAAGATTTTGAAGTAAAACTATTATTTTACTAAGTAATCAGTCGGTTTAAAATAATTTTAAACTACGTGGCGACCCTGTTATTCAAGCCCTTGTAGTTCAAGGTTCCATTTAATTTGAGCTGGACTTTTAATGAACTCTCAGTTTCCTTTTCACCATTATGACTCATTCCAGCCAAGATGATTTATCAGTCGGGAAAAAATTTGCAATCATTTTATGAAATATTGGCTTTACAAAAATCTATCAAAGAAAACGATTTTTGGGAAACTTTTACCTCCTTCTCCTTTGCCAATTCATTTTAATTTGATAGTCAGGTGATACAGAAACTCATAAGAAACAAAATGACTACTTTTCAATTTCTGATTTATTTCATCTCCAATCCCCAACAATCGCTTCCCCAACACCTAAATCACTTGCCACTTTTCTTATTGAATCATCTCCATCTGATCGTTTAATTGCTTCCCATTTGTGATTTTAAGATAAAACAACAGGCTTTCGCTTTCCACTCATAATGACAGTCTCATTCACAAAGTTTAACACCGACACCAACTAAAAACAAAATTTGATATTAATTTTTGGTGACAAGTCACAAATAAATATTATATATTAATTACCTTGAAGGTCCGTCTTGTATAGACCGGTACAAAGAACACCTCCCCTGCAACAAAACTAACATCACCAAGTCGAACTACGTGCGTCACCTTGTTGAAAGCAAACACGGACCAAGTGATTTTAAATCCAGTGTAAAGCAATACATGTTTGCAAAAAAGGTAGATTAATGAACACGAATGAGGAATTCGAGATCTACAGAGCCTTCAAAAACGATCCAGATAACATCTTAAATGATCAACTTTCCTTCCAATCGCATCGTTTATACGATACGGCTTTAAATCATTTAAAAGCGCCCAACAGAGATCGTTATCAGTTGGATTATTAGCTCTTGCCGGCAGTACTCCGACAGACATGACTGAGTGCACTACGTTGTCAGACACGTTGATGTTTTTTTTGTGTTAGTGTATGTGTTTTTTTAATGTTTGACGAGATCATATGAGTGAAATAAGTCCTATCTGATGATGGGGTCAAGACCCCGAAACTAGTCAAGAACAACTCACTTAAAGTCACTACAAGGTAATTAATATATTATAAAAACAAAAGAACAAAATACAGTCGTAGAGGGAAGAAACAACTCGTAGGAAAGGATGGTGAGTCCTAAATACGATGCCACGAGGAGGAGAGTGTAAACTGGCCCAAGATCACTTCATCATTCACTGTACTACCCGTCCGCTAAAGGTTACTATTGCATTTGGTAAGAGCGGAAATGTTTTCAGGATGTACAAGGCAAACAACAGTTTTGTTTTCTTTCTGTTCAATCTAACACAAAAGTTTTTATTATAAATTCACATATTGAGAAATCCTCTCCAGCTATGAATTCTGAAATAAATTCAGTTAACTTACGTTTATTTATAAGTTTTTTTGTAGAATTCTTATAACTGAGTTTCTACTGTACATGCAAATAGTAAAGGTTGTTGGACTCTTGTTAGCAGTGGAAGGGAATTATCAAGAATAACTTACCTAGAGTTCCTGGAACTGATATTTGCCCTTGTCCGACATCCAAATCAACATAAATAGGCCTCCTGCCCATCCTCGCTGCATAGTTTAGAAGGATTCGACAAACAGTAGACTTGCCTACGTCAGTAGGTCCTACAACCATAGTTACAGGTCCTCTGGTGGTCTCAGCTTCTGCTTTTGTGCGCAACTGTTCCAGACAAGCATGGCAGTTCAGGTAAAACATCTGAAATTAGATTGTGTCTAGTTTTAGAAACAAAGTTGTGTAAATAAAGTTCAGAGTGCTAAATTTACCATCAATCTGTTAATTGAGAGTTCAAACCAATTTAACTTAGCAGTGAACAAAGTACAATTTTATATTCTTTTTTGTTAACTCCAGAAATTTGGAGTTTTGATAACATTTTATTAAAGTTTTAGTTAGTTTTGTGAGATTTAGTTATAAAATTTAAAATAATTCGACCACCCAGCTGAAAGGCTGTCGTGAGTTATAATGTAAAGCGTTATAAAAAAATATAAAATTTTTTTAAATATACTTGTTAAAAAAAATGACAAGTCG
This sequence comes from Philaenus spumarius, assembly GCA_018207615.1. Lineage (NCBI taxonomy): Eukaryota > Metazoa > Arthropoda > Insecta > Hemiptera > Aphrophoridae > Philaenus > Philaenus spumarius. The sequence goes on from JAGFPH010005534.1 coordinate 81,694, forward strand.
AGAAAAATTCCAAATAAAAAATAAAAAAATTGTTCAATTTAATAAAAGGATTATATGTGAATTATCCTTTGCTTAACACTTACTTTATTATTTAATTTGACTAAAAAACACTCTTTGTTCAAACTACTTTACTTTAAAATCAAAAACAAACACTCAAAAAATTTACTTTGTTTATCTTGAAAACATCACCTCTATCACATGGATTGCATGTGTCACAGAGTTGAGCGAATTTCCAAAATGAAGTTTATGTGATTTTAGGGCTTCAAACAACTATTTGGGAAATTTATCTACTAATGAAGGAGCTGCCTGTGTGTACGATAGTCTATATATTAATAATTTGTTTACACCTAAGCCTCCAGCTTCGACTCACGCGCTGCTTCGTTCCACTCACAGTGCGAGTTTGCACTTCAGCCTTGGGATATGGACTCAGCCGTCGGTCTCGGATTAGAAGATGCCCACATGGATTTGAACTGGGTACTTTTATGGTATTTTGTGTTTTCGGGAGAACCAAGCGAGCTATACAGTCGGTTTAAAAAAACAAAATGAGCAAAACAATATCCTACATTAATTTTTGCACATAAAACCCCAAAAATGGTTAATTCTAACAAGAAAATCTAAAAAAATAGTTACTTCCGGTTGTTAAATTTTTTGGCTGACGCACTCGTCCGAGCGACTCAGACAACCAACGTACGTACCAAATTTGACTTAAATGCGAACACATATATACATATCAAACTTTAATGATCAGTGTTTAAAAATCAGTTTTTGTTAATACATGATGTTTAATTAAGCATAGGAAGCAAAAATATAGTTATTTCAGAAAATTTTGTTTAGGTTAATCGGGCTGGCTGTGGACTTACCATAGGCGTTTCTTTGGCAATGTAACTGATATTTTTCTTTCCTCTGAGCTCTATTGTACAACCTTGCCAAGTAAAAACAGCAACTTTGGCTCCAGTGTTGAAAGTGTATGGCTTGCCTTTAACCAATTCCGTTCCAAATATTTCTGCCATGCCAGTCTTAACCTATTACAGACGAATCAATTATTAATCAAATAGTCACAGTTTGTATGCAAACATAATTATTAAATAACAAAATGATTATATTTTCTAGAGTTCAAATAATTGATATTTTCTAGGTTTGAATTTTATTTGAAGTTATGCACAGGGTTATTCAAAAAGATGGATCCAATTTAATTAATTTGTATTTAATTGGACATGAAAAATCTACATAGTATGAAAAGAGGGAGTTTCCAAGTTTTTTTAAGACAGGTTTGCACAGCAAACTCTAAACGGTAGCTGAACTCGTCCCACATGCGAAGAAGCTTGTCTTGTGTTATTGAGTTCACCCCAATGGGTTCCACAGATTGGCCTCTTGATTTCATATTCTATCGCCGAGGAAGGGATTCATTTTTAAATGAAGTCTTGCGATTCTTCTGTAAGTTGAGGAAAAAGCCATTGTTTTAACATGTCCAGGTACGTTATTCCACTTACAGTGCTTCTCACAAAAAAAAAAAAAAAAAAAAAAAAAAAAAAAGAACGGTCCATGAACTTTTGTCTGTGATAAGGCACAGAACATATTTAAGTTTGCAGAGTATCTCTCATGTTGCAATGTTGGACGGGGATTTTGCAGAACCCATATGCGAACATGGTGTCTATTCAGTTTTCCCCTAAGAAGGAACGTAACTTCATCGCTAAAATTAAGGGCAGTAGAAAAATTCCATTCATGCTTTTCTTTGTCATTCTCAAAAAGAGTCTGCACCAGTTGTAAGCGGTAGGGCTTGTACATCTCAAAACTAGCCATAAAGTTGGTTGAGTTATTCCTAGTTGTCTAGCTCTATTGGTTGATTTAATTCAGCTACAAACAAAACTGTCTTCTATTCTATTCGCCTGACGTCACCCTCTGACACAAGCGGTCTGCCCGGGCTTTCTCCTTTGCAGAGACATCCAGTTTGTTGATATTGCTTAAACCAACGGCTTATGCTTTTCCTAGTTGGTGGTTCAATGCTGTATTGGAAACAAAATGCCTGCTGCACTGCAACTGCCGACTCACTACTTGCAAACTCAAGAACACAGAAAACCTTATGCTGCATAGTGCTGACGGTGACACGAAATGGCACGAGAACCCTAGTGGCCGTTTACGCCCAAGCGGTGGTAAACAAAACTTTGGAAATTCCTCTTTCCTTCGGAATGTAGACTATTCCTAAAATACAAATTAATTAAATTGGGTTCATCTTTTTGAATAAGCCTGTCTAAGAGAATTAATGTAAGCATATGTAATAACATATAGATATAAATATGTTAAACACTAACATACATATTTAAAGGGATTAAATTTAATATCTATTTATTCTTAATTAGGCACCGTTCGGCCATGGAAAAGTGGTGGTTTCTTATCTACGCATTGGCCATTCTGGGTTAACCCACGGGTTTCTGATGCGTCGGGGGGATTTGCCGCTTTATCCTTACTGCTTAAATCTCCTTTCAATTAAACCCTACTTTTAGATTGCAAAAAGCTAAAACATGTTTGTAAGACGTTTTGCCTACCAAATTGCATTCGGAAGATGTTGGGTGATGACTCCCAAACCATTAATAGGGTGTTACCATTCTTCCATCGGTTGAATGTAATTGGAAACATTTGAAAACAATATACATTTACTTACGTAACTTAAATACCATGATTAGATTTATTACTTGTTATTTTAATTACGAGTTTTATTCATTGTTATGTAACAGGGCTCTTTACAGCCCTGTGACAAGTTGTTATTGTTGTTATTTTATAGTGTAGTGTGTGTAAATTAAAAGTTTAATTTTATACTTATGTGTGATCGTATGAGCATTATGCAAGTGCTTTTCGTTATCCAGGCGATGATAACTACCCAGGTTTTTCGTCTTATAAAAGCATTCATGATTGGCTTTAAAAACAGGTAGCCTATCAAAGTTATGAGAGCCTGACAATGGAAGTAGAAGACTACAGTACACATAAATCATTCAATTATAATATATTTTATAACAAAGATTAGGTTTTAAATATACTAAACACTGTTGATGATTCAAGCTTTGATATTCAATCAAGTTTTTCTATTGAAAGTATGTAAGCTTTGCAACATAATAGTTTACGAGTGGGAAAATATTATAACAAATTAATTTATGAAAAAGAACTTTTTATATTCTGATTAAATGGTTAATAGTGACTGAAGTTATCAGCTCAACATGGTATGAAAACTACCTAGGCTACTCAATTTTACAGCATATATATATGATGGTAGGATGAAATAAAAAGAAAATTAATATATTGGGTAAATGAACGTAACGTAATTTACTAACAACCTAATTTTGTGAAATAATGATGCAAGTCCTATCGAGAATCTTTTTTTACCAGCCAACGACATTTATTTTACGATAGTTAAGTAAAGCTCCAACTGGATACATACTGTGACCAGTACCTCTAAGTTTATGCTCAGGTTTTTTTAAAATTTTTGTATATTATAGGCCTAATTATATATTGTGACTTACTAAATATTCTAAGTTTTATAACTTTTCACACATAGTAAGTTTATACAATTTTATTGCATAATATTACATGATTTTACTAAGCAGTCTTTAACTTAAAGTAGGATATAGGCAAGGTATGCCAGCTTCATGTTTGCAAGTTAGGACAGGATGAGGAAGGGTTTGTGCTTGTGTTCGTCCTATCAAAATTCTATTGTCTATATAATATATAGCCTAAACCTTTGTATGTTTACGAATTGGAAATATTTATGATCGGCAGGTAGCCTGTAGATAAGTTTACATTCATGTTTTCTTGCTATTTTAAAAATTGTATTTTTTATAATATATACAGTAGAGTCCCGCTATTCCGAACTAATTTGGTTATTCGGTTTAGCGGGAATTTGGAATAGGCGGATTTTATGAATAATATCAACATATTGACTTCTTAAGGCATATGTTCTTGAAGCGGCAAATACTCTTGACCTCACTTTACATAGCCCAGCCTGTCTGTTAGTACCACATCGTCCAGAAAAACTCAAATTCCTTCGAGATAACGAAAACTGAGGAGATGAACGCAACCAGAAGCTGGCAAAAACACTACTATTTATTAACTGTTGTATCTATTCCTTCCTTCTTTCTGAAGGATTCAGTATCGGAAACTTGTATCGGTAGCTTCCTTCCCACAAAACTTAAAAGAAACAAAACCGGACAATTCCAAGAGGCCCATTGGGATTAATATGTTGTCAATTTCCGGTAACCAAAACGCTACGCAACGGAAGGGAAAAACGGATGGAGTAAACCTACACTTTTTAAGTGTGTGTATATTAGTTATTTTTGTGTTTAGCAGTGATTAAAAATGATTATACAGAATTGTATAAATGGAGCCGACATGTATGGACGCTAGTTTACTATTTGACCCTAGGCTAACAACAGAAATGCAAGAATAATAAAAAAAAACTAAAATAAGGCTCTAACCTATAGTATTTAGTCACAGTATGTTTACCTGTATTCAACATTTAGCAGTAGAATGTAAAACAACGTCGTTGTCTGCAAAAATATTAGGCTAGGGTCGAATAGTAAACTTATGCCGTTGGCACCTCTGCAGCAATATGGCGTGTTGTAAACTTAACCCTAAATAACATGCGAATTGAAGAATGAAAAGGTTATGTTTAAAAGACATTTAGTACACGAATGAGGCTACAAACTAAAAGATTTCAATACTTGAAATAACTACGAAAGACAAATTTTGGGCAATTTTTTAGGATGGACTAGGTCTTTCTAGAAAATTGGTTTACTTTACTAGGACTAAAACTTACCTCCAACGTAACGGATTCATTTTTATTTTCGATTTCAAATCGAAGCTCCGCATCAGCATCAAGTTGAAATTCTTGCACTTGGATATCTTTATCATCGGCCATAGTCAATTTAATTTGAGTGATAAGGTTATTTTCTCATAATCAGAAAAAACATCAACAGAACACACACAACACACAACAAAACGAATAGTGAATAGAGCTGCCGCTCAGCCGCTACCTCAACCAGAACTTGGAGTTGGAGATGTTGATATCGATATTTTTGTTTCGATATTAGAGATTTGATATAATCGTGATATTGGAAGAACAAAGTCTATATTATTATTATCGGATTTAGATATTTTGTTTTTAGTACTGTAGCAATTACTTTAATTTGTATAACAGAATTGTAACTTTATATTGAAAAAAAGTGCCGCCACATTGAGATAACGCCAATAATTGTTTTTGCAGATTAATTTTATTATTTTTAACAAAAGTGTCGATCATGTTGGTTGCTAATGCCATTGTATTTGGATAACCTAATAGAACTCCGATCCAATGCAATATTTTGTAGTGGAAATTCGACTTTTTTGGCGCTATCTATTTGAAACACCAATGCTTTCTCCCTAGCGCTACCTCGCGGTGCGATCATGTACTATTTTCGCGACAACCTTTTTTCTGGCACACATCCCCCGTATGGATGCAAGATCTATTTTATTATTCATGATCTATGCTAATGCTAACTGATGGCTTTAAAATGAACTATTCTGCAAATAGTTATTACTTCAATTAATAGGGAGCGATGTTGAACAATATTTGAACAGGGGATGGTAGTAACGAGTTTCGGATTCATCATGTAATGTGCTGCCATCTAGAAATGTTTAGTTAAATACTATCGTGGCTCTTGACAGAAATTGTTAATTGTTTGTGAATTTTAATAAAAT
>JAGFPH010005535.1:13346-34201 GCA_018207615.1 Philaenus spumarius
CAAAATTTTTTTTGTGAAATAAACAGTTTTTGAGTTAAGTGCCATCTTGTGTTGTGTATTTATAAAAACTGTGCATGAATGCGCTATTATCACCTTTAGTTCCAAAGTTTTGGGAACAAACGTTAATAGAGAATTAAATTCTCTATAATTTTTATACGAAACCTTTTTTTCTAGGATGCACCAAACTACCTAAAACAACCTAACCATACTTTCACTTTTAAGCATATTTTTGTGTTATTTTCGTCAAAAAATGAAAGCTGTATTTTTTTTCTTAAATAAAATATATTCTGGGTATTGATTGCTTAAGTTTTTTGCAATATCTCTTTTTGCAACTCAGCAAAAAGTTAATAAAGTTTACTATTTATACCATACGTTTATGAAAACAATAAAACGGTATTTGAAAATGTATTTGGCAATCAACATCCGCATATGACAGTACTGTAATTCAAAATGCAAACACATTTTTAAATTTATTCCACGAACTAACAGAAAAAATTACTTATTATTATGGTCTTATGGAAATTAGATTCAATATGGCGGACAAGGTATCCTTCCAAATTTTTAATAGGGGCGTAATCTTCAAAAGGAAATAATATAAGGAAGATAATTAATTTTGAAGCATTAAATGATGACAGTAGTAGGCTACAAATCCTTATGTTCATCTTCTTCAACAGTTCACTCAAATAAACAGTTTTAAAGTTCCTGAGTGGAACTTATTAAAGAGCAGAACGTGCAACTTTTTAAACTTGACTTATTTCAAATGTTGACAATGGTTTTTTGGCAACTATTAAGCTTGTTTAATCCAATTTTTTTACGTTATTAAATAATTCAGTGTAGAAAATAGAACACTGATCATCTACGTTAAAAGGACTTCATATGGTATGACACACAGCTAGGGGAAAATAAGACAACTCTTGCTTTGAATGCTTACTTATTACATGCACCAAATTAAACAAAATATCTTAAATAAAAAACCATGTACTATATAGTAAAATTACATATCGTCTTTATTATTCAATGTGAGTATCTTTTGCTTATTTTGCATAAATAAAAGTAAGCTTCAGAACGCTGTTAACGAATGCTTACAACTTAAATAAAATAATAATATTTAAGATGCAGGACAAAATACTTGAATAGTACTATTTCGTCTATGAATGCAACCGTTTCAAAATTATATCAAATTGGTAGGTTATTAACAAAATGCGTTTCCATAAGTTTGAGTTTAAACGCTTTAACGAATCAAGCTAGATTGTAATGTATACGTTTGTATAATGAATGCCAAGATTAACCATTTTTTACAATATGGCGCTCTATCGTTTCAAAGTTACAGCGAGTTTGAACTGTACAAAGTCTTTTTATGTTCCTTACGTTACTGCCTAATAAAGGTTGTTCAAACTACAGTGACTAGTTCAAACCAGCTAAGACGAAATATTGTTACAACAGCGAGATGCCGCCTTTTCTAGAGCAAGACAAAAAACATGGGTTGACAATCTACTCAAAACATATGCTTACGGGTCAGTATTATTTGTTCTCAGAGGGTCAGGTACTTGTACGAAGGTTCGTCTGAAAAAAAGCAAACAATACTGCAAGCTTCGAACTCCTAAAACCAAAGTTTACTGACCGGGAAAAGGTAATAGCCCTGGGGCGATCCTTTATTTGTTATATTGTGGGGGCAATAAACAACGGAAATCATTCGTAGAACTTTACTAGTAACGCTGCTCTGTAAAATATTTGATCTGTTTAATGATATTTTAAAAATATATCCTTCAATTTTGCTTAACATTCTTATTATTTCATAGAATTAAGAACGGGAAGGTAAATAGCTTACCGTAAAAGCCATCGCCAATAGCCGGATTTGAATATAGGCCAACTTTAGTAAGAACCATAACCCGTTCAAATACTACCCAGTCAACTCTTCTAACACATTTCCTTCAAAAACAGTCTTTATTATTTACCATGTATTTCATTTGAATGATGTCTTAATTAGATATTATTTATAAAGTATTATTATTTTTATTCTTGAAGCTGCCTTTTTTAACGTTTGTTTATTTTGATTAAACTATGTTTAATAATGTACAGAACAATATTTTATATATAGGCCTACCATCTTCTGTTTTGAAATATTTTTATTAGTAGGCTATTCATATTTTTCAATGCCATCAAATAACAGTTTTGGTTGAACTTTGTTTTGTAAAAGTTATTTAATTACAAGCTATTAAGAAAAGCTAAACAGACAAATTTAGAATAGTAGGTACTACAGTACTTGCGTAATCTACTTGTTGAAATATTTTTATTAAAATATGAAGTGTTACTAACTTGTTTACAAACTCGAAAAATACTGTTAGTAGAGATTTATGTTAGTATAGTTCAGGGTTTTTTTAGATTGAATCTGAGTCTTGATAAAAAAATTATTATTCTAAAATTTCGCCAACCAACATTTCATGTTTTATTGCTCACTAGGCCTATATAAAACCTTATTGTAAAGGCCCTAATATGTGTGGGCTTGGATATTATATGTTGAAGTAAATTTAATCCAATACTGAACAACTACTAATAAGCAATGTCAGAAGTGTTAAGATGTACAATAATTTATTACTAGGGGAGACCCCTGCGTGCTCCGCACGCCAACCCCCGATGGAACCTTCTCAAAACATATGTTATGTTTTATTTATAATAAAGGGGTAGGATAAATAATAACCTCAAAACTAAGATGGTAAATCATGGTAAATCATGTTAAATGTTCAAATCAAATTATTTCGTACATTTTATAACAACAGTTATAATAAAGGTTAAAAGAATTAGTAAGGCACAGGTCAAAAGTGCGATCTGGGGATCGCGCAGACCATGGAACATCAACAAACCTGGAAATCAAATGTCCCGGAAACACTTGACGAAAAACTTTCGTTGACTCGTTTGATGTCACACCATCCTGTTGGAACCAAATACAGTTTGTGTCGATTCCTAACTCACGTAACTGTGTCATCAGAAAATTTCTGAGCATGGCCATATAGCGTTCTGAGTTACAGTGACAGGCATTCCCATATCGTTTAAAAAAAAATATGGGCCAATGATAACAAACCGCACTACTCCACACCAAACAGTCACGTCTGTGGATGGAGTGTCGTTCATAAAGTTCTCTTGGATTCTCGACAGACAAATATCGAAAATTCTGTTTATTAACTTTTCCCGCCAATTCAAAATGAGCTTCATCCAACATGACCGCTTGTACTTAAAGAAGATTCGCTTCATTCACAAGCAGCAGCAGTTAATGGCTCATGGTAAAGCATCAATCAATTTATATATAATTATAAATTATATATACTTATAAATAAAACAACTAATTTTTACACGTTTTGTTTACTAACAAAAATGTGTCGTTTCTGTACTACCCCTTCTCAAAGAGACAAAATAGGGTATACAGCAAATCAACCTGTCCACTATGTTACATAATTGTAATATTTCTCCCTCATTTTCTTTCATCTTTTATATCACGAAAGTGAATTATTACATGCATTTTCAATTAATTTGGTATGTTTTGTTCATTGGCTGCCCTTCAATCGTCTTCGTCAACGTATGTTTGCTGAATAATTTAAATCAATTAAAAATAAAGAATTCAGAGTGAAGAGCGTCTTCTTTTTCAACCGCTAAATCTACAGACTGGTAAATCACAGTCTTAGCTGGATGTTGCAGATCGAACAGATACGACTTTAATATGCGCATGCATAGATCGGGATGGATTTGATCAGCTTTACGCATTTAAATATTTCCTTTCAATTAATAAATAAAAATTTAAAATCTCTAGCTTTAAGGAAAGAAAACCAATTAATATTTATAGTTTTTAGGAGTTGTTATCACATTTTCACCAATTAGCAGCACGTAACAAAATGGGAAACTGGCTTAGGCCTACTTTTTGTGTTTTTCAAGAAATAAATGTACAAAATTTCAGCTTTCTCGCTTTAAAGAAAATATAGCAAACAACAACATTTTTTTTATGGGTTGTTTCAACTCTTAAACGTTAAATAGTTAAAAATTATTTTTATTGCGTCTCTAGTACCTATGAGCATATGTGTACCAAATTTCACGTTCCTCAACGTTATTCAATTAATATGTATAGAGGTTGTTACTACTTTTCAATCCTTTAGCATAACGTTACAAAGTGTAAAACGTTTTTATTTTATATGCATTTTGTAAGAAATTAATGTACCAAATTTCATCTCTCTAACTTTCAGGAAAGTATAAAAATTAATATTAATTGTTTTAGGGATTTTTACTACATTTCCACCCCTTAGCAGAACGTGACAAAAAGTAAAACTGGTTTACTTTTTATATGTGATTTTAAGAAATAAATGTACAAAATTTCAGCTTTCTAGCTTTAAAGAAAGTAAATAAATAAAATGTATAGTTTTAGGGGTTGTTTCAACCTTTTGAGGCCATATATTTTAAAATCCTTACTTAGTGCGCCTCTAGTACCTGTGGGCATATGAGTACCAACTTCCACGTTCCTAGGCCGTATGGTTTTTGAGATATAAAACAAACAATATTTATGGTTTTAGTGGTTTTTTCAACCCTTAAACTCGAAACATTTCAAAATTCTTTCTTAATGCAAATCTAAAGCCTAGGAGCAATATGTGTAACAAATTCCACGTTCCTAGGCCATATGGTTTTTGAGATATAAAACAAAAAATATTTATGGTTTTACAGGTTGCTTCAACCCTTTAACGCGAAATATTTCAAAATTCTTTCTTAGTGCGGCTCTAGGGCCTATGATCAATAAATATGTGTACCAAATTTCACATTCCTAGGAGGTATGGTTTTCAAGATACTGTGATGAGTGAGTGAGTCAATGGTATTTCAGCTTTATATATATAGATATTGTTTGTCACAATATTTGAATTTTAAATACTTTCCTACTCGTACAGACGTTATAAAATTCTAAACCTACCCGAAATTACTAGGTGCTATTTGCTATTTTAGCAGGTAGAAAACTCTTAAAGATTGCAGTTAGGGAGGGTTGGGATGGTACAGTTTACGAAATCGTAGTTATGACTTTAGTTGCAAAACAAGGCCATAAATATTTTGACTGACAACTTATTTCCTGTTGGGATATTTATTGCATTGGCTAGCTATTCCGACAAAGTGGAAGTATTTTTGTCAAGAAACTTAAAGTGTTTGCCAAAAATAAAAATATTCCCACGTTTGACTTGCACTTTGAGCAGGTAAAAAGGATTGGGAGGTAATTGTTAACGAAATCCGTTTTATAACTTTAGTGTCAAAATCAAGGCCAGACATTTTGACAGACGACTGAACCACACCTGAAATATTTATTGCATTGCCGAAATATGCCGACAAAGTAAAAGTATTTTTGTCAAAAACATATTGTGTCTATTCTTGGACGATTTTCGTACTATGTAGTTCATCTAATTCCAAAATTTCGTCTATAATGTATTTTTTATCGAATATATTATGTGTACGAATCCTTATAAATGGACCAAGTGACATATTATAGTCAATAGCATTTTTATATAAACCTGTATAATAAATAAAGAGTCACTTGAACCATCATGTTAGTGCAGAGTTTACAAGACATTCACCTTCTGCTCAATCATGAACATACAATACAGCAATATATATACTGCAATATATATATTTTTACAGCAATATATACTGTTATATTTTGGCCGATAATACAGCACCTCACAGTTATTTTCACTATAGTTTCGAGAGACAAATGAGACTTGTATCGATCATAAATTATATTCGGTTCTGCATAAATAATTTCGAACAGGTTTTGCATCTCTGCATAACATATTTCTCTTACTGTCAAGCTTTACTATGATGCTTGACTTACTATATTGATTTTAGTGAGTTTATTTAAGTTGTATACTGAATGATGGGTATAGACATTAAATTAAATTAAAAGAGTTTTGGTCTTCCTAATTTATTTTACTCAGACATTAGCTAAATAATGTAGGCGTAATACCCTAGTCTCACCATGTGGTATTATTTCAAAGGAAAATTCGAATAAAGAGCATGTTGTTTGCTTTACAAAAAAAGGTAATACAATTGATTATTTATGTACCAAAAGACCTTCGTTTTTGAAAAAAGGTACATTCAAGATGGCGGACAACATTTTTTAACACAAATTTCAATACAGTGAAGAATGCAATTTCAATACAGTGAATAAATTTATTTGCATTCATATAATTTTATTATGTTCTGGAGAATAACATCGCTTGTTTGCAAAATATTTGGACGTTCTTGAACTTCCGAGACACCCGGTATATGTTGTGTTGCATAACAGGTCACATTTTTTTGACATATCTGAACCTCTATGATTTTTTTGGCTTGAGAGGGTAGGGGGTTAACAATTTCAAATGCAAATGTAGGGCATGTAATACACAGCTGAAAAGTTTATTAAACGAGAAACATAATGGCGCAAACTAGAACTTAGTATCTTGCTTCGTTTCAAAATAATGGACAATCAAAGTTCTGGAAAATTATATTTTTATTATAACACAAACGCAGGTTTTTGTCCGAAAAATTGTTAAATTTTCTTCATTTGCGTGACTTATTTGTAAAAAGGCAAAACTGAGTGCTATCACAATAAATATTAGGAACAAAATGACGCAGGTACAGCTATTATATCAGTACATGAAAAATGTTACATGAAAAAGTTTTTTAAGACATAAACTCAGACGAATTAGTGGCACCTTACTATATTTACTTACAGTTTCTATTTTTAAAATGTGTTACATTTAACATCAACGTACAACTGACTAACTCCAAAATTACAAAGGGTCAGATACTAAGTAAAAAAGTTATGAAACTCAAGATATATACAAAGTTTTATTAACTTATTTTTGTAACAAAAAATAAGGGAGGTAACAGGACTTTATAAACACTCTGTACAGCCTAGAGATAATGTAAACTTTAAACAAAATTAAAAGATTAATAATTGGGTTTTTTAAATACAGATGTGTAGGTGCTTTATTCATTCATCTTTTACTTTATTAATAGAGGAATTAGCTGGTTAAAGCTTGAATTTAGAAAACATTAGTCTCAAATAAAAGTCATACAATACCGGTATTGTATAACCTATAAAAAAAAACATTAGCAACGAAACATATAATATTTACCAAATAAAATGTAGGCCTTCAAAATTCTGACCCGAAGACCATATATATGATTTTTTTTTTTAATGTCACGTGTTATAAACTAATTGGTTGAATAAACTAATATGAATAAATTAAGAATAATAGTTTTTAAGTTTAGCCTACTAGTGAAACTCAAAGCCAATTTTTGTAAGAGAGCAATTTTTAAAATTCGTATTTTTTTAAACAGTTACAATATGTTGTAGGCCTATCTGAATTTGTATTCAGAAAACATTTAAGCATATAAGTGTATAGGAATAAAACTAATCGATTAAATTTGGCCACTTCCTGATTGATTATATGTTTATGAGTTTAAATGCACGATGTCTTTCGTTTTATAGGTTGGGTCTCAATTTATTACATTTTATACAATTAAATTATAAACTATGTAATATTTTAGCTTAATGACTTTATCCGCCTATAATACTGTTAACTGTAATTTATTTTGGGAAGCGATAGTTTCACTAGAGGACACATTATATAAACTACCTTGAGTGGTTTCCTTAAATTTACATTAGTACACTATTGCAAAAAGAAATTTGACAATGCTCTTTGTAATTTAGTACATATTCCAGTACGTTATTACATCAAATTAATTTTAGTTATACATAAATATTATAACATCGTGCAGGCCAAGAATTCTGGCTTTAATTAAAAGTTTACTACCATTATTATAGAAAATAACTTACTGTTTAGAATAACTTACTTATAAAACAATAATGTTTTCAAAAAAATATGACATCAGCTACTAATGTTAAATAGCGTATATACTTTTATAAATTACGATTAAAAGAAAAGAAATTACAGTGGTCTATATTACAAGTTTTATTTACTGGTCTTAAAATAAAAAATACGAATTAATTTCCAGATTACGTGCAAAACATTCTGAACTTTTTGAATAATTTATAAGTTTTAAATAGTAAAATGTATGATATTACTGTTCCTTGTTCTTTTAATTTCTTTCGTATATTACAACGGAAAATCATTTGTAACGTTTAAATAATTCGATTGGTACCAAGCAAGGTATACAAAACTACTACGGCTGGATGAACCATCCGTAGTAAGTTGTAGAGAATTGAAGCGGCAACACTGTACCAAGTACATTTTGCCGCGAAATCACCACAAATCAGCTTACTACGTTAGCCGTTAGGAGCGCTATCACACGGCGAAGTCCCAGTTGCTGCAAATGCGTAATGTTCGACCTTTTTACACACCGGGAGAAAAACTCATTTATGGCAACTGACTCTTATATACCTTATTCTTCGATAAGAATCATAAATATAAGCCAAATAAATTGTGGCAACGTGTGTATGTTGCCACAATTTTTTATGTTGCCACAGTGTGGTCTGGTACCGGTGAATGATGCCACAATAGAGTGTTTACCAACGCACACACACCACAACGTCACAGTGAGAGTTTACTTCTCTATGACTGATCAACGAAATGTGAGTAAACATTAATATTCTTCTCTATAATTCTTACTAAAAAAGAAAATGCTGGATATTTAACCTAACTTCACCTCATTTGCAGATTTTTTTCCAATTCTATTTCTAAAATAAATTTGTTCTTACAGATGTATTACAACGGAATCGAGATGCATCCCTTGGATCTTTCCAAGAGGACGATGGCGCTACCGCCACCACCATCGTCACCACCACCACCATCGCCGTCGTCACCACAACCACCACCACCACCACCACCACCACCATCACCATCGTCACCATCGCCACCGCCACCATCACCATCACCGCCACCACCACCACCACCACCACCACCACCACAAGCACGTGGTGGCCGGGGTGGGGGCGGGGCCAGGTGGGGGTGGGGGCGGGGCCAGGTGGGGCCAGGTGGGGGCGGGGGTGTCACGTGACCTGTGACGTCACTTCCGGCGCCCAAGTGCCCCCGTCTCTACTAACACACACACAATAACTTTACTCTACAATTAAATCTATATTAAAATAAGATGGTCGACAAGGGTTACAATTATAAAACAATCTTTTACTTCTGTATTATTACAGGTAATACATAAAATGATATTTGTTTTCAAAGAACAATATTATTTAGATTATGAACACTAAATTTGATGATAAACAGGTTATTAATTGTTGTTCAATAAAATTTTAAAACACAAGATATTAACTCGGTGGGTTGGAGCCGTCTTTTTCCCAAAGTATTTAAAAGAAAACAAATTTGATTATAGATAACACAACTAACATATGTACAAAATTAATGAGAGCAAGATTATGTGGAATCGTCAAAAAGGTTATTTGGTTAATGGATTTAGTATTATAATGGATCACTGAATTTACGATAATTTAAAGTTCAAAGGTTCTTGGTAAATCTATATGCATAACATATATATATATATTATTATTCACAGTTTAGTTCAAATAGATAAGTTATCCCTCTAAGGTAACTGGTTTGGTGTTGGATCTTAAAATAGACTAGGCCTAGTTAATTGGAAAGTTCTCACCCAATTGGTTGTTTGTTCTTGTAGATTAGAATTTGATAGTAACTGTTATAAAGGAAAAACACTGAACTTCATAAGCTTCAAATTTATTCAAATACCGATTCTTTTCTTTAAATTTCAACAGCCAAAATTGTCTCAACTGCACTATTCAGTGGCCAACTTAACAATGTCCTTCTTTTGGGGCTTCTCTACTTTTCCAGGAAATGGATAATAACGCCTGATGAATCTTCATATCTTCTGGGATTTGGGTTTGTTAATGTAATAGGTGTTTGGGAGTCGTGAAGTGTGATTTATTGGAATTGTGTCTTTATTTAATTGTGTGGATTTGTTTTGATACATAACAATGTTTTACAATGAATTTAATATGATTTTAAACAGTTAAATTATAGAAAACACTTAAATAACTCCTTATTACAATAATTGCTATCTAATTTCCAGAATGTATATATCTTATTCTTTGTATTGTTTTCATTTGGTGGCAAGAATTACGTGGACCAATCACAGCGTTTCGTGGGAGGAGTTTACATAAATGAAATATCTGCTTACGATTAAATTTTGTCGGTCGGGGCTTCGGTTTTACATTTATAATAGCTTATCGACGTTTATTTTAGATTTAGACCAAAGACATTTGAGATGTAAAAAATTGGTTCTTTTCGTAGGCCTGGTTTAATTTTCTAATAAGAATGTATTTTTCTTGTAATCGGATTTATTCTGCCAACTTCTCTTCGATTTGTAATTAGATAGGCCTAGTTTCTCCTTGCGTTTTAACGTAAATCTTTGTCGATTGACTTGGTTTTATGTTGTTATTTTAGCTTTCCTGGATGCAGAATTTAGTTTTGAATATTTTTGATGTAGGAAATGTAGGTCCACAGATTCGTTTTGTAATTTTATTTTAATGAATTCGAGTTGAAAGTCGTGATTTGATTGTACCTTTTCGTTGTAGTATTTAGTGTTGCGCATAATTGTCGCTAGGTGTCGGTCGTGTATGACGGATTAACTAAATGAATGACATTCCAATTTGACTTCTATCTCTCTCGCTCCAATACGTATTTTTAATTTCGTTCTTATTTTATTTACAGAGTTAGGAAAATATTTGAATTGTAACAATATTTTCCGATATAAAACTTTTGTTTAAGTTGTTTTAATTATGTTAAAAATTTACCTCTATTTTTTATTTCTTCAGCTCTTTCCCTTCCTAATATTTCATAGCAGAAAGTCACAACCCTCTGCAACTTACACTATAGTACGTATTTTATTTTTTTTTTTTATTCATCAAGGTAGTTTGTGTACGTAAAATGTCTTTAACACTAATAATCGTTGAATGACATCTTAGAAACATTAACGGACTAAAACCTGTAAAGAAAGTTTCAGTTGCTTCTTTTGTCATTGTCATTACTTAAAAAATGTCTTGCAAAAGAGTGTTGTTGTATCATTTATTGGTGTGTTCCAACACTTATTTTCTTGGTTTAACGTTCACACGTTTGGTGTCTTAAAACGGCCTTACGGCAAATGAGAACCGGTCAAATTGTTATAACTTACAAGTATTTATCTATAAAATTGATATGTGTGTTATTTATTGAAGTGAAATACTTTTTTAATTAATTATTATCTTACTCTCTCTTAAAAGACAGTGAAGAACTTTAGTAGACCAGTAGATATTCGGTTTTACTGATAATATTTACTCTTAAATATACCTCTTGGAAGTTGGTTTTTTTGTGCAATTATTTTTAAAATAGGCTCTAGTAATATTTAAGGCACACGAGAATTCTCATTGGTTTTAAAGCTTTCCTATTACAATTCAGTGGAACCATTGTATATAAAATGCTTTAAATCACTTTATTTACTTACATGTGCACAGCTATGTAGTTAAAGGTATATCGATATTTCAATTTTAGAATGGCAAAATACTTAATCAACATACGAGGGAGTACTGAGGGTAGAAAGCCTTGGGCTGATAGTTATTGGTTATTTAATTTGCTCTTGGCTTTAAGCTTTGCTCCCTCGGATGGACAGATCTGTATCTGGAAGCTGTCAACAAAGGAAGCTTTTTATATGAACTTTTACATTTTCATTTACAAAATAAACACATATATTTGATTTATGAAGATTTCAACTTACTATTATAGTCCATTATTTATAAAGGCATTTATTATTTGTATATTATTTTCTTGTGTTGCGTAGTTATTTCAATTCCATTTCTAGTAACTAATTTCTTTACAACATATAACGGAACAAATTCCATGTATTTAACCACTGTAGAATACTAACAAAACAGCTGTTTGCATTTGACCTATATTCCAAATCAAGGGCTATCTCGAAACACCTCAACAAATGTATAACCTATCCCAATAGAAAAGGAATAGCCTATACAATACAAATTTAACAATACCAATAAACTGAAGTCAGAAGTATATGTGAATATAACAACATTTGACTTTCTAATGAATTATATTAAGACATAATCATAACAAACCTGTAAACATAATTAGAGCCTACTTACATCACCTCATTCGGTCTTATAACCTAACTACAAATATGTACATCCCAGTTGGTGGTCACTAAGACACAAAAACAATTTATCGCAATAATAACATTTTATTACCTTTTTATTTACTTCACACCACTTTTATTATTGTATTCGAAATATTATTAAAAGACACTTCCTAAATGTAATAACCTTATATTTCACATAGAAACATCGAACCACAAAACGCAAAGAAAACAATTATAGTAACACTAGAACAAGTGTCAGCTGTTCCATGCATATTTTTGAATGTAAAACTAAATATATTTAGAGTCAAATTAGACCTTGGACAATTATTGTAAAATTCCATCTTTTATTAAATACGGTACTAGACACAAAATCATGTAAACTTGTAGCGTAAGTGTTAAGAAATAATTTAGATTAATTAACTGTAATATTAAGAATTCCATGTTTTGCAATGGCCTACTGCTACATATTGAGTTAAAAAGTATTTGTCGCAAGTTTTAAATAACCTTTAATTAACCCAATTTTAATAACCAACAATAATTAAGTATCATACCTCGATAATTATGCACGACATGTATTCTTTGCAAAAATTCATTAACTAAATAAAATACGAAGAAAACAAACGGACTTATTTTAATCGTCCGCCATGATGGAAGAAATCCGATTACCCGAGACGAGTTCAGCAAGTCTATGGAATGACGGAGTAACCAATGAGAAGCGAGAATCCATTATACTGACGTATATGAGAACCCTGTACCTGAAAACCAACACCACGTAATTTTCAAAAGCTTTTTAAAGAGTTGGTGTCCATCCTACAAATTGAACAGTTAAATAGTGAAGTGAATCGTTGTTTATTTAAATATTTTATGAAAATAAACAGTACTAAATCAGTGTAAACCTGTCAGAGAGTATGCTCTGAGATATAATACCCTAGAACAATTTCAATCGTAAATTCTGCAAAGAACATTCTGAAATAAAAAGTTTAAGTAGAACTTTATTAAACAAATGCTATAATGTTATTTCACATTAAATCCGTAACTATTTATTTAAATAGTTAAATATTTAAAAGGTGTGCTTAGACCAGCCGAGTGCCTACCCCGAGAAATTTTAAGAAAAATGTTGAATACAAAACTAATAATTACTAAAGTTTAAACTGAGCTAAGCTTTAGGGAAAATTACACACTGAAAAAACTCTATCCTTGCAGCAACACAATTAATGTTGCGGTAAAAGAAATATTTGTTTACGGGTCAGCAGGGTGTAGTTAGCTTTACGGTTAAAGTAAGCTACTGTTGATCTCTTGATATTATAGCAATGTTATTAACTTAGCAGCAAATGTAAGTTCAACAGTAAGCCTAATGTTTCTATGACATTAAGGCACTTCTAACTATGTCGCAAGGCTAGTTAATGTAGTAGTGAATATAAACTAATGTAGTTATAACATTAGGTAGAGTGTTTAATATTGTAGTGTTCCTTTACTGGTAAGTTAGTTGTTATTGTCACAAAAATAATAAAATTAGGCAATACATCTACAAAATATTACACTCATATTAGTTATTGTAATCATAAGAGTAATTGCTCTGTGTGTTTCGGTATAACAAACGTCCTTGCAAGGTTAGTTGATGTAGTGATGAACTTCATACTAATAAAGTTCTAACACTAGTTAAGATTGTAATTACTATATAGTTTGTTTATTGTAACAATAGTTATTTTTGTCACAACAGAAACAGCTTTTCTTAACTCCGATATTTTATTTCGAAATTTGTCGACAAGCTTTCCCCTGCATACTAACTGTCGAGGTCCTCCAGTTAGAGGAGGTACATAGTAAGAGTTCTGGAAAAAATAAAAATTAAGTGTAAGATAACTATAAAATATATTATATAATATTTATAGTTATTAATGTATGTAGTTATTTACATAGTTAAGGACGTAACATTTTTACTGTATCTTAAAATAAAGAATTCAAGCTTTAAATTACAACTTTTTAAAATGTTTACCTAAATTTTATGTTTAAAGCTACCGTATTTGATAATGAGTTCATTACTTTTAATTTAATTAATTACTGCGACATTTCCCACCTAAGATGGATATTTATTATCTTGAGTAGTAGTTAAGCTAGTTTGAAGTTACTTTTTTGTTAGTAAAAAACATTCTTAGTTTTAATAATTAGTTAACAAGGGTTGATCAATACTCGTAAACATCGTAAATTATTTTAAATACATAAATTATTTCAAATATCAGAATAATTAGTTCTGATAAAAGTAATCAAAATTCATTATCAAAATATTTGTATATGCTATTTTTAGGTTTTTGAAGAACATCAAAATATTTACAAAATAATAAAATAAGGCTCTGTCATTTCAAATGTAAAAATTCCTAAAACAATTCATGTTAATTGACTGATGCCGTTGGCAGTCTAACTGAGGCTTTAATGGAAAATTACTTCTTAAAAACCACTCCTACATATTAAAAATTCATTCACACATTTTTAAACAGCTAAACAACCAAACTGAATCTTTTAGAATATGTTTTTTAACAAATCGTTAATTTGTTGTAAGATGTAGTTGTTATTAATAAATATTTTAGTGAAATGCCTGACGTATATAAATTAACAATTATGTTATTTTGTTAATTTTCTTTCTTTGAGCCTTATATTTTTACTTGAAAAGATATAATATGAATGAATTGTCTGTAGTTGTATGTAGTAATGTTAAATCAGTTAAATGGAAGTTATAGGTACTAAAAAATAAGTTCCTTTACATGGATTTCCTTCATATTGGATAGGGCAAATATATATTTCATTTTCTGAAATGAAAGTATATTATTTTGTTAATAAGCTAATTATGTGTAAATAGATTACTAAAATGAATTTTAAATATTTACCAGAATGATTATTAAAACAATAATTTAAAATATATAGAAAATAGATTAGTTATATATCTTTAAAATAGTATGACAAAGTTATGTATAACTTCAGGCAACCTCCCATAACCTGTAATGAAATTTTAACATTGAATATATACCGTATTTATTATGGTAGTTTTTAAAATTACTGCATCTAATTATAATACCGTATTAACTTATGTATTTACCTGAACTTACCTTTAAAAATTGTAATGTAATTTTGAAATCTCCATGACGTCAACAAAGCTTCTACATGTATGTATAAAGATCCATTTATGTTGAAAAACAAGAAGATCGACAACGAAGCAGTTTAGTTATAGCTGTTTGATGTGGTCTTTGTTGTTACTTGTTAGTCTACCGAGTACTGAAGAGAAACTGAATTCGAATTTTGTAAAAACGTGAGAAACTGTAATTGTGGACAGGGTAACTCTAAAACAGGAAAAGGCTACCGTCTAAAGAATGTAAAGCGGATGTAACCCAGTTCACTCTCACTGCATAAATAACCGCCTTTATGCCTTGTAAGTAAGCTAACATTGTGAACATATTAAGATATTGTTTTCATTCCGTTTTTTAGATGTATATTACGTTAGATTTACCTTATAGTTACATTAACTAATTTAGTGACTACAATAATCGTCTTTACGTATATTAAATTAACTATGACATTTTACTACATTAGAGTTTACAGTAAAACTCAACATTAAAAAAACCTTACAGCAATGCAAATATTTCAAGCTCTAAAGTAACCATGACATTTTAAATGTTACCATGACAGAAAAACTGTTAACATTAATTTTAACTTTGCAGTACGGTTAGAGTTTTTTCAGTGCAACATAATAAACTTTTATTGAATATTGAGATAATCTCAAGCTAATATATTTATTAGATTTAGGACTTAGGCCTACCGTCTTCAATATTCCTTTATCGTCGCTAAAAGACGGCCGTTTCGGCTAGTAAGTTATTTTCAAGTTTATCAAGTCTCCCTTCGTCACTATAAGGTACCGAGTGAAACTCTCAAAACGTGATCTCAAGATCCTTCCCTCATAGCCTGTTTAATCATAGCCTCGCACCTGGTCATGATGACTTAAATTAATTTCAAGTACCTAGATATGTTGAATACAATTGAAACGCTACCTCATCAATCTATGTGTGTAGGGATAACGGAGGGATTATAACGCCAATAAACTGATCTAAGTGTAATGACGGCGTAAAGTACAACGCCAAGATAACCACAAAACTTTGCAGGATGGGAAACGGTTGAATGCCATCGACAACAAGGCGCATTGAATTTTTAAGGTTATTTTTTTTAAATTAACTTTCCTTTTGTACGAAATTACTGTTCTAATTTTAGCCTATTGTTTGAATTTATAGTGGCAAATTTAGACTAACTTCTTTTACATTTAAATTCGTACATGATGGAACGATTGCGGCACGACCAATATCTGAACGTAAACAGTACTTGCAATATATGACTAAAATGATAATCTCATTGTGGATGTACTATTCAAACTGCGAAAGTTCTTTAGTATTTAACAGTGAAAACAAAGTGGAATACATCCCGTATTTAGATACACACGATAAAGAGGATGAGAAAGGTGTTTACAGCGTTAACAGGAGATGAATAATTATGGTATCTGTTGAGGAAAAGTACCCGCTTTTCTTGATATCGATAGAACTGCCGTGAATAGTAAAGCCGACATAAATGGTATCCCATTTCCTAATGTGACGTCGTCTGAATAGGTTACTCTCGAGATAACTCAACTAAGGGTCGCTATCAAGCAGAAATATTAAAAGGTATAGAATAGTCGGTCCGTAACGTTTTCTCGCTACATAATATAACTCTATTAACAAAAAAAATGTGGAAAATAAGGACGACAAAGTAGTACATCAAAACAGAGATTAAAGAATCTTGTGTCTATTACAGCAACCATCAACTTTATAACCTATGACTCCAACCTCCGCTATAGTGTGTCGTCGCCTAAATCAATGACTCCTAGCAGCTTTATCAATTCATACCAACTTCCACCGAACTGCCAGACGTATTTAAGTTTCTCACGATCGGAGTGAACGAACAAAGTTACTTTAAAATATTCCACCACCTGTAGGTGCATGCTTAAATTGATGATTGATATACCTAGATCAAACTTCCGGAATCGAAAATGATAGTCTAACTTTAAGCATTAATACACTGCGGTTCACAGATGAGAGTAAATAAGTATAGACACGATAATAAAATAATATCAGGACCATAAGTGTTAATATTTAAACGTAAACCTAACGACCGTATGTATAATGATATGCATTTGGTAGATTAAAATAAATTAACATCTATTTGAAAATAAATGCTAAAATAAATACATGATTGATACAATCATGATTTTAGTCTTACAAATTTTAAGGGATGTCAATTATGATTTATTACTTATATTCGGCAATATTATTAATGTCAAATTCAATCAATTAATATCTGGTTTATTCAATTTGAAGTAAATTAGACTTAGTGGCAACCCAAGTGATAACCAAATTGAATCATTGTAATGTGAATATTTATAATTATTATAAATTTACTCTTTCCATTTCAATTTGGTTCCTTGGAACTGACACTTCTTAGTATTTATCACATACTGACTTTATCATTTATAATTTGTATATACTTATTATTTTGGTTTAAAGTTATGCAATTAGAATGATTAGCCTGCATTAATTTTAATTACTAGTTATACAACTAGGTGGCACCATATGTTGTACATGTTTTCTTTTTACTGAATACACATTATTAAATTTAAATAAAACCAAATTATATGTTGGAACTAATATAGCGTTCTTTTAACGTTATCAAATTTATAATTCAATGAAATCGTGTAAGTTTCAGTAAGTTTCAAGTATTGCGTTAATAAAACATTATTAAAAATAATTTAGAGTCAAAATAATACAAACTTTTTTTTATTTTTTTATTTATTAATAAATAAAAAAAATAAAAAAAACTTAAAGTAACTTTTTAAATGACTGATATCTTATCTTCTAAAGCGAGAGATAATTGTTTGTCTGCTAAATGGATCTGGAATCTCCGTCTAAGGATTTTTCATTTTTTGATTTTATATGGGGCTTTTGGCCACGAGAAATCGATTGGAAATGGTCACCAGTCTGGGAAAATTCGTTTTCTACGTCTTTTTATTAAATTAAAAAAGTGAAATTTGTCCATTTTAAACAATACAAAGCACAGCTGATGCAAATGTTTTCAATGCCATTACAATAATCATCTGCTTTCTTTTAAACTGTATATTTTATTAGAGGTAAGCCTAATGTTGTATCTATTTATAGTTACCATGGCAACGAATACTTCTGCTAAATAAACATACCCTTTATTTAGTTGTTTAATGTTATAGGCCTAACCTAAACGATGTTCACGGAAATTTGCAATAATAGTTATTGACGTGAGCGAACTAGGCCCTAGGCCTAAATCGATATTGAAATATTAAACTTTAATTTAGACCTGACTTATTTCTGAGGCATAGCGTTGAGATTATGGTTAATCCTTTAAACTGTATTTTTATTACAGGTAAGCCTAATGATGTATATACCCTTTATTTAGTTGTTTAATGTTATAGGCCTAACCTCAAAACTCAATAATCCAATATTTATTATTGAAATCATAGCCCTGCTTATAATCGAGCTTTAGCTCGGTCTCCTGGTACTATTATTAATACGTAGAATGTTTTCTGTTAATAAACTAAAGGTAACCTTATTACAGCATGCGTCCGAAAGACATAATAATAATAATGGCATTCAATTAAACCTAAAAGCAAGCACTTTTATTTGTAAAGAACATAAAACCATCTCCCTCTTTGTTGTGTATCATAAAGCCATTTGTACTTCTGGCTTAGCTCTATTGCTTTGTATTCATTTACATAAACAACTCGTTTAAATTAATGTTGTATTATTCTAAAGTTAAATGTAACTAAAAACATATTTAAGCAGAAGTAAGGTAGTAAACAAAGCGTACAGCAACATTATACATTTTAAATTTTGTATAGTGACTGGTAAAACCCCTCAAATGATTAGATGACCTTATTTAAAACAGAGTATGGCAAATCAACCTCGTAACTTATGAAATTATTATAAATCTTCTATTTCAAAAGTCAACGAAAGAGTGATGACTATTATAATGTAAAATCATAAAAATAATTAAGAGTTTTTGATTTTTGCATGGATTTATTTTTGTAGAATGATTTTATTCTAAGCGCTGAGACTCCGGGTATTTTAAATTTGGAAAAGACTTTCCTCTCTGCTAGCCTTAAACACAAATACTTACATTAATTTCCATAAATGAGATTCGTGGTCATGTAAAATAATTCATATAACTTTATTATCATTTTAATAAATTGTATTAGTCATTTGGTTGAAATTAAATAAGATCGTAAAAACCAGTAATCCAATAATTAATTTTTTACTTATTGAATAATACAAAATGTGTTAAAAATTAAGTTTTTAAAGTTTTAAGTGGAAATGTACAATTAATTAGATATTTTTAAAAGAGAATAGTTTATTCAGAAGAAGTTGGTTCTAGCTATTAACAATAACCGAGTCTTCATAATACCAAGAAGAAATGGAAGGAATTTTTTATATTATTTTATTTTAATGTTTATGGTTTTTAAGTACGAGATGAGTTAGGTAATGAATTTGAATATAGCCAAATTGAAGACATGTATTGGACACAGAAGGTCTTCCGTTATGAAGAATCTTGTGCTATAAAAGTCCTGAACAATTTGGTGTGGAATCCACAAAAGACAGTATAAATTTCCTTTAAGTTTGAAAAAGTTATATGATTCGATAAAAGAAGAAATATTATATATGATTTATACATTTCCTCTACGGGTAGGGAGAAAACAAGAATGACGAAACTATTGTATTTCCATCGAGGATTTTGATGTCGTGCTACTAATGTATTGCTTTTTGTTTGCTTTACAATCGTATGAGCTTAGTAGGTCTACAAATGTATTTCTTAACTTTTTTAGTATTCTAAATTTATATATTTCTGCTATAAAAATATATATTTTCGGCGCAACAATGAATTCTCGTAAAAAGTGGACAAGAATTGACTATTGATATTCGTATCATAAAACCCGATTCAATTGACATTCTTGGGCTGAATCTTCTACGAAGGCGTTTATTTGTTTTGTTTGTATTTGTATTTGTTGTTCGTCAACATAATAAATAGAGATCAAAGTTTTGGTTATTGTGCATCATTGTAAATAAATAAATAAATGTTATATGATAAAACTTGAGTGTTATTTGACATATCGCATGACTAGCGACTCATTAAAATGTTTAAGTCTTCATGTTAGAAATAAAAAAAATTTTACGAAATCGGTTTGGAATGAATTTGTTAGGTCAAGCACTTTCAAATAAACATTTTTTGTCTCTTGAAATTTTGTCTAAAAACTCTTCCTTTTCGAGATATTAGCAACTTTATGTCGATTTATTTCAACATGTTTATGGTCGCTATTTTGTTTTGGGTGGTCCGATTTTCATTTTCTTTATGCATTTTCCTAGTCTTAAATATATCTTTAAAATGAGGTATCACATTACCATACTTCCTTTTTAAAAATGTTGAGTTGCCCCCAAAATCCCCCATGTTTAGGGGACACTCAGAATTTCCGATTGCTTCAAAAGAAACTTTGGGTTAAGTTAGTATCGTTCCCCAAAGGATATTTGTTTGTTTTAACAAACACAAAAGTTAAAGGGGGGAAGTGACTTTATAAACACCCTGTATATCCATGTATCCATATATGTATATATGTGTTCGCACTGTAGCGGCATTTTAAGTCCGATTTGGTTCAA
>JAGFPH010005535.1:34301-63934 GCA_018207615.1 Philaenus spumarius
TAAAGTATCCCTAAATAACTCCTTAAAATTAATTAGTTTTAACAATTCGATTATAAAATATTGTGTGTTAGTTAAGTTAAATAATTAATTCTAAAACAAATTAATTAAAATGGATAAACAATATAACCAGGGATAAAATCTGAGAAAGAACATTCAGCCTACATTAAAGGTGCGAGAAACACAAGGCTTGCCCGACACAAAGGCGTCCCAGCGAGAAGAAGACGTGATCGAGGAGTCAAATTTGAATACTGAGCACGAAACGATGGAAGGGTCGCGGATCCCAGAAAAAACACACCGCCGGATGGAAGACGTGATATCAGGGGAACGCGTCAACACAACAGAAATTTTTTTTCGAACGACGACATGCCGGTAACACCCAACCCTCGGGCAAGTCCTGTCAACGAAGATACCGAGTACCATCATAATACCGACACTACCATGGAATCAGAAACGGGAAACATATTTCAATCTGAAATTCAACCCCCATGGTTGGAGATATTACTGCAACGTTTCGATGCCTTTCAGGACGAAAATAAACAAAATCAAGAAAATATACAAAAACAGCTGGAGGAAAATAAACAAAATCAAGAAAATATACAAAAACAGCTGGAGAAAAATAAACAAAATCAAAATATTATCAACCAAAATGTGACAGATGTGAAAAAAACACCTAAATTCAATACAGGATGAATTAAAGACTAGAATGAACCAGTTGGAGGAAGATCTACAGAAGAAATTGGATATGCAGAGAGAAACTAGTCGCAAAGAATGGAGAAGCGAACTCCAGGCCCAGAGAGAGGACATCCAGGTGGATTTAGATAAAGTCACCATCAAAACTCAAGAACAGGTCCAGATACAGTTGGATAACCAAACAGAAAGGATCCAGAAGTTGCTGTCCTGCCAAGAAGAGAAAACGAACACTGAAAATGAACGGATAGTCAACCAGCGATGTCAGGAGTTAGAGGGAAGATTAGAGAATAACATGGAGAAAGAAAGGAAAGTCATGGCGGGACAAAGAAAACAGCTGGAGTTAATCGAACTGAACGTCCGAGATCACAATACCAAAATTAGGGACATAGAAAAGGAATTAATGGAAAAACAACATAACTACCCGCCTCAAATATCTGTTAGCTGTAGTGGTCAGATTTCTGGAATAGGAGAGAACACAGTACCTAAGTTTCATGGACGGAAATGAACCC
Organism: Philaenus spumarius; assembly: GCA_018207615.1. Taxonomy (NCBI): domain Eukaryota; kingdom Metazoa; phylum Arthropoda; class Insecta; order Hemiptera; family Aphrophoridae; genus Philaenus; species Philaenus spumarius. Next base: position 35,501 of record JAGFPH010005535.1, read on the forward strand.
CACAGAACATCTTCGGAGGATACAAAAGTTTTACGAAAAGAGAAGAACGATTAAAATACATCACCCCAGGTACTCCCGATTGAGAGACAAACACAGAAACAACTATTTACCCCAACCGGGGCAATTACCGACTTACAACGGTATCAATAATATAAAAGTGTAATAATTCATGTAAATAAGTTAGTGAGATGAATCAGGTAAATATTTTAATTTTTTGAAATTTGTTCCCTGGAAAACCTTTAAATTAAAGACTTCTTTTTTGGTTTAAGGCATTTCAGAGCCTATTCTTCAGCCTCAGAGTGATTGAGGGATACCTCAATCGAGTTATTTAATAAATTACAATTCGAAATCACAGACAAACATATAACATTTAAACAAATACATGAAACACATCGCTACACACACGGAGCATTAGTTTCAATGCCGTCGGACAACAAATGTTTCATGTCTATAACATTGCAGAATTGGTTATTTAAGATCTTGATAGGCGACTTTTATCTTGATAGGCTTTTCGTATATTGTATTCGAAAAAAATTCAATCGGTCGTTTAAGAATAGACAATAAACAAGTTCTATTGAATGACAAATTGGATTTTTCTTCGAATACAATATACCGTACAACATGGCTATCAAGATACAAGATACCGATCTTAAATAAACAATACTCAAAGTTATAGACATGATACGTTAATGGTCCGTCGGCATTAAACTATGTGATGTGTTTTATGTATTTGTTTAAACGATGTATGTTTGTCTATGATTTTGAATTGTAATGTATTGACGAAATTATTTGAGGGATAAACTGTGAGGATGGAGCTTATTCTCAGAAACGCGTTAGTGCAAACCAAGAAAGAAGTCACGTGGCTAATATAAGGTAACTTATGGTTCATTAATAACCGTGACTTGGATACAAAACAAAATGAATCCTAAACTAAATAAATTACTGTATATGTATAAATAGCATTATAATGGATATCAAGGTTGGTTATCGAAATTAATGAAAATATATTTTTTCTTGTAACATTTTGACTAATTGCTGTTTAACCTATTTGCTACTCGTTCATGTATTATTTCCATCAAATTTTAAATATTTGTCTTGCCTTTGAAACAAGTTATTAATTCAACTGATCGCAAATATTATGTGTTTAATAATTCATAAAATTCTACTTAATCAGTTTTCTATAATACTGTTTCGTTTTGTATTGGGTCAGACAGTGATTTATAAAAACAAATATATATACAAAATGATTCAAGAGATTGAGTTGTTCACATACATTTAAAAGTAAAGAACATAAATGTAAAGATAATAAATATATTTAAATGGCGCCGTAACATATTCCACAGAAAATATAAACACCTTATACAAACAAAAGGAATAATTTACCCTTAAATTACAAAATTGTGTTCTGTTAGAATAATATAATTTTCTCCTTTCCTTGGCAGTAAAACAATACATCTTTAAACTGTCTAGAAACATTTTATTGTGTACACATTGCTGTATTTTCAATCGATTGAATTATATAAAGGTTTTGTGCAATAACTATCAAATTTGTGTTTATAGAAAGTAAAGTTATTGTTGCAAATAAAAACCACCACCTTGTAAAACTTCAATATAGTTTGCTTTTACAACCTGACAGCTTCATATAAAGTATATTTTACTTCCAAGAAAACCTATTCGCATTTGAATATTGAACCTGATAAGATAAAGTTCGTGTTGGCTCTGAAGTATACTGCTTGAAAAGTAAATATATTAAAAAATATATAGAAGTATTCATTACACATTGTTTTGTACACTTTGTTAATAAAATAAATTATATTTACCATTATCTGTTCATTATTCCTTCTCTTAAGTTAAGTTTAAGTTTAAACTCCAGAAAAGAACATAGTGTATCTTAATTTACTTACAACTAATAAATACATACATACAAAGATTGTTTATTTAATATTGCGTTATTATTAATTATTTCAAAGGCTTTTCGTTAGTTCATAATGTTCTTATGTAAACTTGATCAACATATACAAACATAGAGGTGGATAATATAATGTAAAATGGCTAAAATAAATGTATTACATGATAATAATTTGATAATTTAAATAGTGGTGTTTATTTTATAAATTAAAAACAAAAATGAATGTAAAATGTTAACTTCAAGTTTAATTAATACAAAGTTCAGTTCGTTTATTTTTTCCAGTAGAACATTCCTAGGTCTAACAACTAATTTGTTTTTAAACTGCTGCAAAAACCCATTCTGAACAGAAACAATTCCATCCCTATTCACTGACAATTAAAACAAATTTAATTAAGGAAGAGTAATAGAAATAAATGGTTTAATATTATGATTGCTAATTATTTTTATTGATATTATTTTTTACATATATAATGTATTTTAACTGCAAATTCCTCAAAAAGTTAATATATGCTATTGCCATATTTGAACTTACAAAGTAACTATCACTTGAAAGACATAAGAGTACGTAATTTACTTCAATAAAATAATTGAAATTGTGTTTGAAAATTCAGGGCTTATTAAGTTATTCAACTTAATTGTAGTACTGATATTTTTGTGTAACAGTATAATTTATATTACTCAGACGCACGCACATACTCGCGTGGGCACGCATACTCACATTTCATTAAATTAAATACTTAGTGTTTCTGTTGTTAAGATAAGTAACAAATAAGATTAAGGTTTTCATACAATACTATTTCTGATATTTCTTACAGTTTATAAAATGTGTCCTTTGAAGTTCATAAGAAGACAAATTTAGCTTCTTAGTGATTGAATGGCTAAAAAGTTATACACTAGTGTTAAATAACCTTTGTGGTTTGTTTATAACACCTGAAGCTGTTTGAATAGAAGTTTTAACTTTCAAAGACAACAACAAAAGCACTGGGAAACAATATTTTAGTATTCCATTACACATGTATCCTATGTGTGAATTTGTTTAGTAAAAATATAAAACAACCGAAATGTAGTTAACAAAAATAGTAAACACTACTACAAACATTAAATTAAAAGTGGTATTTTCTTCATAATGGCAATTTTTATTCGAAATAAAATTGTATTTTGACAATTGGATAATTGAGTGGTCTAGTATCAAAACAAGAAACATTACTAAAAACAAATTTTTCAGGGAATTTAAAAAACTTAATCATTTTGTAATACAACACAAAAGTTATAATTTTTTATTTAAAATTTTCGATTTAATTTTAATGTTAAATATTATTTTCTTCTTTTTTATCACAGAATAGGAAATACTTGTTTTGCCGGACTTATAAAATTAATAACTTCAAGACAAATAACAATTCAGAAATAACAGCTTTGCTTCGTTTAATTAAGAGATAGTAAACATAGTTTTCTACAATAACTGGTGGTACAATTCCTTCGGTACATGATATATTTATTTTAACATGTGATATATCATGTTGATGTTCCTTTACCAATGTTCATATTCTTGTTTCACAATACAAATTAATACAAATCACATATAAAAGAAAATTATATAAAATTGACAAAGTAAATTGGAAAATTATGTCACGAATGTTTTGATTATAGTGGATACATTCAATAGTTCACTTATTCTCACTATTATCGGCATATATTAGTAGAAACACAGAGAACTTAACCTCGGGAGGTTAGTGCCGACTTTTCCCAAATTAATATTACATAAAAAAATAATAACAAAATAAATATTGTAATAGATATCGAAAACAAAGATTAATTAATTAAATATGAAATAATTAGTGGTTATTGTTTTAATTAATGGTATAATTATTTGTATGAATTGAATGGTATAGGGAAGCAAAAGTTCAAAGTCTATTCACAAAGGTTATGATAGTCATTATGATAGTCATTATAACATTATTGAGATAATGTTCGTTGAAACTTTTTTTTAAAACTAACAGTTTGCAAGTGTTCACAATATTATAATTACAACGTAACCTAAGTCTATTAAAAGTTGGAAAGTTCTCACCAATATGTATGGTTGTTCTTCTTTACCATTTAACCAGAAATCAATAGATATTGTATCTCATAAATGTTGAATTTTTTATTCATATACTCTTCTGGATAATTTGAGATAGGAATTTCAGTTGTTAATGGGTTGATTTTGATTTTTAAAACTGCACTGACCAAATGGTGTACTTTTCATGTCTGTGGATTTTACAAGAATTTTAGGCTACTCCAGCTTAATTCAGGAAAACTCTGATATTGCCAACTTGATCTTCTGGAATTTGTAATTTGTAAGTATGTATATGTTGGGGAGCAGTAAAAAAAAGCTTAAAATTTGTCTTTTCTTCAGAATTAATTTTCTCTGAGAGGTAAAGTACTAAAGGATGTTTTCCAAATATTACACATAAACAACTCCATATTACAGTCGAAATTTCACAATCTAGTTTTTAAAACTACAAATTTACTAAACTTGAAAATTTATACTTCATATTTAGTTCCAATACGTAGTCCAATCATAAGTGCGTTTGTCCTTAGTGGGCGTGACCGCGATAAAAAAATGTCTTGCTTTGGGTTCCATTGTAACTGTTATAGTCGAGGTTTTATATTTATCCTGGCTCAACTATAAATACTGTATTCCAGTATTTCACCAAAGACTTATGTAAAATGGTTTGCTCTTTCTATAGGCCATATTTATTTTTCCATACAAGATTCGGTTTCCTAGTATTTGTAATTTTCCTATCGATTACCGCTTTAATTTTGAAATAATTTAGGCAATAGATTCCGAACTTCTAACGTAAATATTTCATCGTTAACTCCGAATCGGGTCAATATTATAATTTTAATGGATAGATAAACTAGTTTTACTTCATTTTTTTGTGGGAAACGGGTATCGAAAATGTTGGAAAGTATTTTTAAATTAAATATTTTAGTATCAATATCGAGTACTTTAGCATTTCTTATATTTGTTTAGATTAGGAGTTCAAATAGTTACAGCTAGATGTCGCCTGTAGTTGAATGAGATTCCAGCAGTATTATTTCTCTCTCTATTTTAGTTATTATTTAATTAAATTCTTTACTTACTTTATAATACAGTATATTTTAAGTTGTTACAATTTCTTTGGTAAAATAGATATATGTTTGTTTTAAGTTTTTTTTTAAGTTGTAAGTAACATATACGAATCAAAGTCTTGAAGTACTTGAAGACTTAATACTTAAAGTATCAAAGTCTTTCAGTTTTATTATATTTTGTATAAGAGGTTTTGATTTTGATGTGTCTTACTTTCTTTTTAAACTTATTGTTTCTTGTTTTGCAACTTAGTAATTTTATGTGTCTGGTTTTGAAAACAAACACGTTTTATTAATCATAAATCATTAGTATTTATTTAAACAGTTTACTTAGTAATAACGAAGTAAACTCAATAACAACGATGCCAGTTGACAATAACAAAAATTCCAGTGGACAATAACAATGATGCCAGTAGACCCTGATGATATGTCGTGTTTTGATACTGGTTTAAGAAGTTGTATTATTTTGAAACTAACCGTCCACTTCAGCATTAAACAACTGCATCATGTGTTGTAAATTATATTCATATATTAGAACATTTCTGGTTTCAGTTATGGTTAGGGTTTTTAACAGCACACAACTTATATAGTTTATTCGTGTGATTTAAATTACTTGATCCAAGGACAAAGTTGTATTAAACTGCAATGTAGTTTATAAATGCCCAAAGAAAGTAAATGGAGTATTGTGGGAAAGGAAGGCCTCCATTAACATTTTACATGCATGGAACCTTTTTTTTCGCTTGAAGATTTTTTAAACGTTTAAAGCTAGACACAAATACTTCTTTATACTTTTGTAGTCACAAAGTGTTAGTTACTAGGATAAACTACTGCATGGTTTGCACATCAACTCACGTAATTTTAATTGAGCGTTATGTTTTATTCTATTTTAGAAATAATCTTAAAATCTATTGGTAACTCACATTGTAACAACATTTCGCAGCCTTACATCCCCTTATTGAAACTTGCTGAAGTTGTATCAGAACCTGTGAGTGCATGAGCACTATTGCTGATTTATATTTAAATAAATGCAAATTAAATATGGTTAGTTACAATAAATAAATAATATTTTAGCATATGAAAAAACCAACTTACAAGCAAAATAAATTGTTTCGAAAATCCTAAATAAAATTTGGCATTATATTTAAAATAACTTTTGGATTTACATAAAATCAACCTTACCACTATCTTGCAATTTAGCAATCCAAGTTGAATCAATACAAAGGGTTCTTATCATACCAATTATAAGGATTGTACAAGTTTCTTCAAAAATAAACAAATTATTTTTTGACCGACATTTTTAAACTTTCGGTATAGCATAAGCCTTTTTAGATTTAGGTCAGCAAAAGCCTAGGTCAGGTCATTTTTCCTTTATAAATTTTCCTTTACAACGAGCTTTAATTTGGAAAATTTTAAAGATAAAGCATATCTAAACGTTAATACTCTTTTTTGAGTTCACTAAAACATACTTAGCCGCAATCTTGAAACTTAAAATCGTAAGTTATTGTCAAAATGAGCACCGTATATATATGTATATACCGGGTGTCCCACGAAGAGGTCCCTATTTTTGAATTAATATATTAGATGCACCGAACACTCTACAAACCTGAAACTCAACAGTCCTAACATACACATAATATGTAAAATAAATACACCTGAGTATCAGTTAATTCTGACACATTAGGACAAAATGAAGGGATATCAAAGAAATAGTACCTTTTCGTTAAAATAGTTTTATTTGCTTAAGCGTTACAACATAATTATTGAATTTTAACGATGTTACTAAGCACTAAAAAACGTTAGGGAATTAAAGATATAAGTAACTCATAAATAAATTAAATCTATTTGATCCATAAACCTTATTCAAACTGATGTCCATCGATCGCAATGCACTGATGACAACGAAATAGAAAACAGTCATACGCTTTGCTGAACAACTCTCGAGGTATCAACAACAGTTCCTCTTCGATCAACCTCATTAGTTCATCGTCTGTCGCAATGTTATGGCAATAAACCTTCTCCTTCAAAAAGCCCCACAGAAAAAAGTCACAAACAGTCAAGTCTGGAGACCTTGGGACCAGTCCATGAAGCTGCTGCCACGACCTATCCAACGGTTAGGAAGATTTTGGTCCAAAACTGCTTTGGCCACATTAGCATAATGCGGAGGAGCTCCATCCTGTTGGAATAAAACGTCTTTCATCTCAGGCTGAGAAAGATGAGGAACTATGTGATTGCTTAAAACTGATGCATACCTTTCTCCAGTCATTGTTTGTCGGGATATGTCATACGACAAAACACCATCCTTGGTAACAGCAGCCCAAACTGTTATACCTGTTGATTTTAATTTCTCTTCTTGTAAGATATGTGGATTTTTTGTGTTATAGTAATGACAATCATGCCTGTTTACAGTTCCTGTTCGATAAAATGTCGCTTCATCTGAAAACACGATTCCTTCATGCCATTTGCTATCTACGTCAGTCTTTTCAATTATTTTCGAACAAAATTCCAATCGTCTGTCAGAATTATCTTCAAGCAGTCCGTGAACTAAATGCGTTTTATAATGTTTGATTTTGTTCTTTTTTGCATACCTTTGGACAGATGACTTCGGTATCCCTGTAGCAGATTCCACCTTTCTTACTGAATTAGGCGTATTTGGAGATTCCATGAAAGCAGCACGTACGATTTCTTCATTTTTTATGTTGGAGGATCTATGGTATTTTTTTTTTGTATTGACCCCGTTTCTAGTAGGATAGTCTTCCACTTACGAATAGATTTCCTTGACGGTGGAACTACACCTGGGTACCTTTCCCTAAAACACCTTATTGCTTCATAATCATTTTCAAAGGCAATAGCCCAGGAACAACATTTCACTTTTTGCTCAGTTGAAAACGGCATGGTACATAAGACACTTTACCATGCAACTTAATAACAAATGCCAATGTTTATTACCAAATATGTTCATTGTTGTGGATACACGCAGTCAGCTGATAGATTTAAAATAGTCTAAACAGCTGTAGCTGTTCCTATTCTAAATAAAAGTAGGTTTACCCCTAAAATACGATTGCTGATTTTGTAGTTTTTTGTTTTTCCGCCATTTTGTTTGGATCAGTCAGAATTAACTGATACTCAGGGGTATTTCTTTTACATACGTGTTAGTCACGACTGTAGAATTTCAAGTCTGTAGCGCATTTTAAGTCCGATTTGGTACACACGTTGTTTGTCTACGTCGCTCGGACAAGTTCGTTAGCCACAAAAATCCAACAACCGGAAGCACGTTTTTTGACCGGAAGTAACTATGTTTTGAGATTTTTCCTAAGAGAATGAATTTTTTTTGAGTTTTTTCTGCAAATATAAATGTAGGATGTTATTCTGCACATTTTGCTTTTTACGCGACCTTATAGCTCGCTTGGTTCCCCAAAATCGATCAAAACGAAAAATACCATAAAAGTACCCGGTTCAAAGCCATGTGGTGGATTCTACAGTCGGGTTGGCGTGCGAGGCACGCAATGTATTGTGTTTTGAAGATACTCCCAAAATGCAGAATGGCGTGCTAACCATTTTGCAGCTACTCAGCACCGTCGTGAATAGACCTATTTCACAAATTGTTTGTTGAAACCCTAAAACATAATCCTATAAACTTAATTTTGGAAATTTGCTCAACTCACGTCAGCGGTTCAGCTGCGTGGTCGAATTATTATAAATTTGATGGTTTTTATATTTTTCTTTACAATTATTACAAGTTGATTTTATTTGAAATCTTTGGCTCATCTATAAGTTTATAATACTTTTTCGGACACATGTACAAACATTGCAGATATTTGGAAATGTTATGAAGCTTTCGTGATTATAATTCAAGTCAATAGATATAATGAGTTTCTTTAAACTGATCATAAAGTAAAAATTGTTGTCACACATTAAAAAAAACATGGAATAACAAATTGATTTGAACATTTTTTAAAGTAAACGGGGTTATTAAAAAATGCATTAACCCTAACAAACTTTAGCATTTGTATTAATGTTAGTGGCCACTCATGTGGCTTTATAGTAAATAGGGAGTACATCTCTATAAATATAGGTCCTGTGAAATAGCTATAAAGGAAAGCAAACAGTAAAATACAAATAGCATAGTTGGTAATGGAGCATTGATTGCAGCTGTTCTAGCACAGTTGAGGTTTGGATGAAATTTATTTTTTAACTAGACAAAATAAATATTTGTTCTAATAACTGAAAAATGTAACTTTCTAAATATTTACAATATCATAGTTGTTTTTATTTTGCAACTAAATCATAATGCATAGCATGGCCGAAGTAACTTTTCTTAATATCATATCCAAAATAATATTCAAGAAAAGTGATTCGTTGTCATTAACTATTTGAGATTGTTTAGTTTTTTATCATTTGTCCATAAAACATAATATTTGGTTATGACTGTTAAATTATTAATAAGTTGCACTTTTAATTCAGTATACAATGAAGATGGTTAAGTGGTACAAAAACTGAGCATTGTGAGTTTTGGTTTTAATTGTTCAAGTTGTAAAATTTTAAAGTGGCGATAACACGCTGAAAATTTAATCTCGATTCGGTTTTATCTGCGGATGGTTTTTCAGTTATAATTTTATGTACATGCTAAATTGACTGTAGACTTTTTACCTACATCTGTTTAAGCAGCTTACACAACAGCTGCTTAAGATAACTTTGACATTATTTTGATTACCAAAAGTCTTCTCTCTTCTCTGTCTATTGCATTTTGGTGATGTCTGACATAAATCTCAGTCGTCTGTCAATCAGTTTTTTCATGCAATATGTTTTAAGTAACCTTTATACTTGGCGTATAAGTTTTAAGAAATTTCTTATGTCAATAACCAGTGTTGCTTACTTCTTACCAATTACCTTGTGAAAGTCTCTATTCCAAACAATTAATTGGAGCTTCTGCCATTGTTCAATCTGAACTCTAAGATCTTTTTGTCAACTGACCAACGAAGAATAACACCAAAACTGGTTGAACAGCGTGCAGAATTTACAAACTTTAGTATTATTAGTTGAAATGAAGGGATTAGACATACTTTGTCATTTATATTCTTTTTGAGAACAATCTATTGGATATAGTACACAAAACTGAAGGCACATTTAATAATATAAATTTTGAAAATTATTTAACTGACATAAATTAGTATTTGTATTTAATTTATAAAATATACAAATCATATCTAAAAATGCAGTGGTAAATGAATTTGGTTAAATAAATTAAATTTGTGTGTTATATTATTGTTTAGCAACTATAATCATGACAACTAACTAACTATTAACAAAATAATGCACACAAATTGTCCGTCAATTCTATTAAAATTACTAGTGTAGTTAGGCTTTATACAAGTCTAACATAAAAAATATAGTCTAATCCCTAAAAATGAATGAGAAACGTAAATGTAATTGGTACATAAAATTTGTATTATTATTAGTTTGTATATTTGGGCAGATAGTATTATTGTAAATAGTTTTTATTCAATAATACATGTTTTGAGAAACAAATATTTAAACTATAGTCACTGAAGATAAACTATAGAAATACAACCAATGAGCTTAAATAAATTATATTGGCTAATTAATGTTTGATTAAAGATTTATCTAAAAAAAATTGTATTATGAAATCAATAATACAAGCTTTCATTGAAGGAGGTTCAGAATACTATATAGTTCAAACCACTTGTTAATTCATTAATAGAAATTGCATAACAACCATCCTTTAACGTCCAACGTATTATGTTGTCAATAATAATAAACTTTTTTTTTTAGATTTTTTCTAAAGCCTGTCTACGAGCCATTTTTTAGCCTTTTTGTTTTCTTAGCCCTACCTAATTTCTTTCGTCACTTTTTTTAAGGTTATGAAGGTTAAATTAATTAAAAGTTATGTAAATTTAAAAAAAGAACTATTAATTACATGTTTATTTCGGTAAATATATTAAATTATTTAAAAGTGTATAGTTATTTTGTCATTAATATATGTTTTACAAATATTGAATGTAATTTACATATTACGAATGTACGTAAGTTATTAACTTTTTTAATTAACGTAAAGTTTTATTAACAATTAGGAATAAAATTGTTTTTTTATTAGTAAAATAAGTTATTAGTTGAGTTAATATTATTTGTAAAAGTAAGTTAAAAGCAAGAGCAATTAATAAGGGTATTTAAATCAAGGCACTCAGTGTACCATTTTTTTACAATTTGCGCTGTTTCACAACAAGGTTAATTTAATTTGAGAGAAATAATAAGTTAAATGGTTTTATTCATTTCTGATGAAAGACGACTACTTTTGTTATTTTTTATATTAGGCCTAGTTTTTTTGGTATTATAAGTGAACTAAAATCTTTAGATGATTCAGACCTTACTTAAATGTGAGCCTAAAGAATTAGTTGATTCTATGATTCAGCAAATGAGTACATTCCTTTAATAATAACATGAAAGAAACATTTTAGAGTTATTCTATTTAAGAGCACATTCCAACAATCATTCCGACTTTTATTGGGTCTACAATTGTGACGCTACATCATCTGTGAATACATTAATGAATTTAAATATGATTTCGTAAAAGTTGGTAAATTCACCTTAACTGCTAAGGTCAAGAAAACGCTTCTGAACTATAGAACAGACCGCCTTTGGAGATTTACATTTGTAAATCACTTTTTATTTTTCTAAAACATTTTAAAAGTTTTTGTAGAATGTCGAAAGTGTGGAAAACAATTGTACAATGAATTATTAATTAATTACATTTTTGAATTCAAGTTTCAGTTATAAGTAGTATATGCCACTTTTAAAATATTTCAAAATTTCATAAGAGTAATTTAATAATATTCGTACCTTTAGTATTTATTTGCCCACCTGGTAATCTTCAAAGGTAGAGTCAATTATACAACAGAAACCAGTAAGGTCAATAACAAAATTGCATACATATTGTTTTATTTGATTAGATATTAACTTTGATTAGACAATGATAATAATTTTATTAAATTATAATAAGTCATTAAATATAATAAGTTTATATTTTATTGTGATGAAATCATTTATGTGTTTAAATTCAGATTATTTTAGATATAGATTTGTTATGTAAATTAAAGTATTGTAAATGTGAAATTTGACAAAATTATACTGAACTGCTAAATAATTGTTTTAATTTAAATTATTTCTTGATAAGTGTAAAGAAACAAAAAAGTATTTTTAAAAACAAATATTTTTCAGTTGTACTACAATATGATTTTAATTTGGTCGTGATATTATTTAATTTTGGTCTTCTAAGACATTAGTTGTAAGTTATTTACACATGTGAAAAAAACACACATTTTACAACAACTACTCTACGGTATTACGGTAGCCAGCGGTCGTTTGCACAATAAAATGAATTAAAAACTCACTTTTTAATTTAGTTTTATTTTATAAATATAAAAAATATGAAACTCATTTATTCTACACCATATTTTATAGTAGATAATATACACGCTTGGTATAAAAACATTCAGATAACTTTCTGTAATATAGTTATTAAATAGAACAGTCAGAAATGTAATCCTAGAAATAGAAAAGTCAGACGTTATATGCATAGGTTAACCTATTTATATTGAAATATTTGTCAACAATTTAACTACTTGAGATCACATTATTTATTGTACATTTCTTGGCCGCATATGCAAAATTTAAAACATAAATATAAAAGAAATAGTCAGCTGTTTCCTCCAGACCCGATCTACTTTTGATATAAGGTCATAGTAGACCTTTAATGTGTTTTATGTGGTTCATTTCCACTACGTTAGACGGTAAGAGCAACGGTTTCTCGTGACTTCTAAAGTTATACAAATAAAATGCAGAGGACAATTAATTTAACTTGTAGGGTATGAAGGTATGTTTATGTTACAATTAAATCAACAATTTTAGTCGAACGATAAAGCAAAATAATCGTAAAAAGTTAATATAAAACTGAAAAATTATTTAAAATTAGAGATTATCTAAAACAGATTTGATTCTAATAAACGATAATTACATCTGCAGTATAATGTGCATATACGAATTTAAGACCATGCAGTGGACCGTGGTTGAGAAAAGGAGTTAAAATACTAATGTTTCATGATTTCAAAAATCATTACTCAACTAAGAAACTGAAATTGTTCTCGAGGAAATGTGTATTGTTTTTTTTTCTTTTTGAGAAACAACCCACTTTTAGAAATTATTTATATTTTTCATTTATGTTAAATAAGTTATAAAATGTACTATTAAAATATGATTTAGTCTTGAAATACGTTATAGATTGGGTCTTAATTTGTTACAAAATAATGAATGGACTTCGCCCATCTTGACTGTTAAAATGAAGATCAACATATACTGCAGTGAAACCTTTTACAATAATTTTGATTTAACAGTTAAAGTGACTGAAGTTGTTTTAAAATTATTTAGTAACTTTTAAATCTGATTTATAGATTAAAGAAAAATGAAATATATTAAACAGCACTAAATTTGAAAGAAAATTATAACGTTAGAATAAAAATGTACCATTATCTCCGTTTATAATGTAGGATAATAATATGTTTAGCTACGTTTGCTTTTTTTAAACGTCTGCAACAATTTAAAAATGTTAATTTTGTACCTGAAACAGACATAAAATTTTACTTGCAGTAGTCTACATTAAATATTAATTATCTTAAAACTACATTTAATGGAATAAATATTTGCGAAAGTCATACGAAGATCAAATAAAACATAAACAAATCAGTTTTCATCTTTCATTGTTGCTTATCAGCGTTGCTTGTCATTAACACATTTTTGCTACTGGCTGAATTCAAATTTGTTGCATTAATTAAATCAATTAATGGATATAATCGTGTATTAGTTTCAAATTGATTTGATGTTTTGTTAAGATAGAATGAAAGATATAAAATGCATATCATAATCAATTAAAATGAATTTGAAATATTAAAGGTCAAACAAATCACACAAATTTAATTTATTTTCTGATTTCTCGCGAAAGAAATTTTAACCTTAAAATATAAAAACGAATACTACAGAAACTTTTGCTATATCAAGGTATTAAAACCTGAAGTTTGAAGTTATACAAAGTGAATGTAGAAGGAAAATGAGTTGTATCCACAAGGGAAGACATGTTACGTTGTCGTTTGAAGGTTTATTACAACAAATATTCTACATCACAAAGATGAATTTTTATCGGCATGAGTAGCGTAACAACTTGTAATTTTTACCTATATTATAAAATATCAAACCGAAATTTTGATGACTTTTTAAAGAAAACATTTTTTCGTAGAGAACACTTTCGTAAAACTGATGCGTAATGGAATTATCTACGCTTGCAATGCACGGGTGATGCAATGCTTCCCACGTTTCTTGACAAATACAGGATTTTTGAATATACTCTTACCTTTGTAACACATAATATATATATATATATATATATATATATATATATATATATACATATATTTAAAAAAATAGTATTTACTTATTTTATTTTTGATTATGTTCTATAATTATTGACGTATAAAATATGTCCGTTCTATTGTTATTTTTTAAAACTATTTATTCTTGCCAAAGTTCACTACCTTTTTAGAAACTTTCACCTTACTATTTTATTGATAATACCAATGTTTCCTTTTAATTGATTTTAGTTCATGTACTTTTAACATTGAAATTTAATAAATCCCAATTAATTACAAAATTGGTTTTCAAGTTAGTTTTGCAAAGTCACTGGTTTTCATTTTCTATAATGAACAGTAATATTTTCCTTCGTTACGGTTTTAGAATTTTTAGAAATATGAAGTTTATCTTCTATTTAAAATATAAAGAAATTATTTTTTCAGTTTACGATATTTATATGGAAATTTATTCTTTTGCTTAACGTCTTTAAATTTAATGAAGAACGAGTAAAAATCACATGGAAAATCCAACGCCATAATTCGAATTCATAGCTATGAAATTGAGTAACCAAAATTTGCTTTGCTTAGCATTACCATTATTTCAGTATATGGAAAATTTGGATTTTTTAACTTTTTAAGAAATTTGAAATACATTAATAATGAAATATATATATTTTAAACAGAGCTAGTAATAATGTTTCTATTTATGGCTCAGAAACTGATTTTGAAATCAAAATATTGATAAGGAATATTTCAAGTTTATTTGGCCTAATCAGATTGATTGTTTAAGGTATTTCACCACTAAACAATGTAAAACAAATTCAGCTACATTTTTGCTAAAATAATGACTAGGCCTACTAAAGAAACTTTGATATTGTTTAATTTACCCAAAATTCCTCTTTATTATTCTTGCTTGAATTATATTGTTGTGTAAATGTTTTAGTCAAAATGGATACTTTCAAAATATTACTTGAACTTTGGCGATACTGTCCTTTTACGTAAAATGGTAAATTTCCCCATTTTAGAATCAATCGCATTAAATGCTTTGTGAAACTAACTTTTCGACTTTAATTCAAAGTAGCCAGAACCGGTTACACATTAAAAATATTAATGCATAACATATAACTAAATACAAAAACGAAGTTCATCTTTTTGAAAAGTATTGTACTTATTTTTAAAGATAATTTGTAAAAGTAGTGTGTTAAATCGCCTAAGTGCTATTATAGTTAGCTGACTGCATCCAATTAGATTTAGCTTTTATATATATTTTTTGTATAACTAATTATTTTGTCATAAATAATAATAGTATGTATTATGTCTATTCTTGTACATCTCCTCTGCTATGTTTTTATTTTGGGTTCCATGTTATATTTTTATTTCCAGTTTCCATTAAATTGTATAAAGCATTTTGTAAATCAGGTTGTTCAGATATATTTGAAAAACTTGTTTGACATTGACCATAAGACAGAAGAAACATATATTTACAGGTGATTTAAAATTGGAATAATTATAAATTCTGTTGTGAAAGATGGAAATAACAATGTCCACAGAAAATCGTTGTTTGAAATTTTACTTTTGTTCTTTTTCAAAGAGATGGGGATGTCAGAACGACTTTGTAGACACCATTTTTATTTTGTTGAAATCCAAGTCAGATAATGTTTGAAACTCTGACCAGTTTCTAAAGTGCTGCTCTGATCTTTACTATTAAAAGGCAAATTACATCCAGTTGATGTTTTTCTTTTTAAATAAAAAATGGAAATACTCCAGTTGTTAAAATGTAAGTAAAGGTAAACAAGGCTTTGATAGACCATTAAAACCGAATAAAATGATCAGGGTAGGCTACTTAAAATACGAAATATATAGATTTTACCGTACGTAGAATTTTACCAAGCTAAAAATGTCATATATGATAAAATGTGTTTAAAAAACGAGTAACTAAATAAACTTCTTTAGACTTGCCCAATCAGAAATTGCCTAATGATTTCATTTGTAATTATGAAAATGAATCATGAACCAATAATGATTCATTTGTAATTATTTCATTTATAATCATATAAATTGCCACTGTATTATGATAATAAATATTAATTCCTCTTTCAAGTAAATACTTTTCATTTCCATATTTGTGTAGTATTTCACACTTTTTATTTAATACGCCGAAAATATCAAACAAAACTAAGTTTATTGGTAAACATTATTTTACTAAAAAATCATCCTATGGAGTCGTATTTGAGCTAATTTTATTTGGAGCCCTAAGGGTTTTTAACTGATCTTTACTGAGTAATAATTTAATGTTAATCTCACATTTTAAATTATATATTTTCGTTGCAAATAGGAATACTAACTTTGCACTATTTATGGTGCTCCTTTCCAAGTCTCTTTGTATCAATGTATACTTAATATGTTAATATCATTAAAATAACTAGTAAGCCCCCGTGAAAAATCACAGGTAGATTAGTTAGATTCACGTCAGAAATACATAATTAAAGAAAAATATACTATTTAAAAACAACAGACTTTATCTAGGCCTGTCTAACTTTGCTGACGGGGATTTTTAAATCGCTAAATGTGTACAATTATAAGGATTGTAAAACTGTAGGCCTATTTGGTAAATTTTGTTTTGATATACATTATTATATATCTATATAAAAATAAAAATATTATATTTTAATATTGCTTTTTTTCATATTGATTGATCAAATGATTTCGAAGTTATAACTATTATAATGAAGAAATTAATAATGGAATATATGTTTATATGTTATACGAAGATGTACGAATGTTTCTGTCATTAAGTGAATTAGTATCTCATCTTTAAATTTGAATAAATTAATGATTATATTGATAATAAAAGGTTTTATTTTTATTAATTTTATAACCTCAAAGCTAATCTTATAACATATTATAGCCTATATTAGTTCTTTAACTTATATTTAAAAAAATCAACTTCACAAGACTCATACTATTGATTGAAGTTGTAAACATAACCCCAAAGCATAATCAATCTATGGTATGTTTTGTTGTAAGTATTACAGATGATGGATGAAATCAGCTGTTATATTATATTGCTATTCACGTTCGTATGTATTAACGTACACTCGCTTTTATGGTTGATGGTACAATAAAGTTAATTTTAAATTTACATCAATGTTTAGAACATTTTAAATCAAGAATTCTACAACATCCATAATTACAGTATGGACAATAATTAATTGCACATTTCATAAGGCACTATTTAATAAAATAATATAGAGTATAAGCCTATAGATAAAATATTAAGTGTTATTTTTAATGGCACATTAATGGCTATTTATCTTGTTCTAATTTTTATCACTACCA
The DNA here is from genome assembly GCA_018207615.1 of Philaenus spumarius. Lineage (NCBI taxonomy): Eukaryota > Metazoa > Arthropoda > Insecta > Hemiptera > Aphrophoridae > Philaenus > Philaenus spumarius. The sequence goes on from JAGFPH010005535.1 coordinate 53,267, forward strand.
GAACACCTTTTGGTATTGCAAGTGTGTCCTTAAATATATCGATAGCAAACCTGACAATATTAATAGTTATATAATTTGTAAAATCAAAAACAATTTTCTAAAAACTTAAACATTGATGGAAGATTATTGTTACAGACCAAAGCATGATTTATTGGTAATTGTACTGGTTGCAGATAGGGACCATGGAACTGCATTTTTCTAAAATACATTTAGCAATTTATCACAAACTAAAGAATACAAAACTTGGCTGCTGTGACGATTTACATAATGTACTAAATCAATACAGTAGAGTTTATTTGCTTACGGCAGCAAACTTTTGGAATATAAATTGTTTTACAGACAATTCGACCGTGGAACTTGTTTATAATATAAACATGTTATCATCTTGTCAATAGAAGTAATAACTTTTCCATTCAAATACTTTCGTATTTACCGATACAAAGTATGCTGCATGTATGTTTATGTAAACTATGCGTTTAACTGATCACATAAATGTATTCAGACACTTTAAAACTTATATCTTTATAATTATTTAGATTGTGTTTAGATCGTTAAGAAGTGTAATGAATGCCGCGTTTTGTTTGTACATATTATATAGTTTCAAAACAGCAAATAATTAATAAACAACCAATCCCTGTTTTATTTTCAAGTTGTTACACCATAAAATATTAACTTTGATAACATGGTTTACGGTTTATTAATATGGATAATAATAAATGTGGTTTATTAATATGTATTAATTATTCAATGCTCTATTATACAATTTGCTATTTAAAATCTTGTTTTCTGAATCTTTTATCGAAATATGTGTTGAGGAATGAATGCGCACGCATCAAATCGATTCAAGTTGTTGACGCACCCAGCTAGCTGTAGATAAGTCGTGGTTTAACTTATCAGTAAAGCTTAGTTTTGTGAGAAGTCAATTTGGTAATTGTTTACAAAGCTTGAGTGCCCTATACATAGTCATATTGATAATTTTACGCTGTTTTATTGTAATCTGTATACTGTCATTACGTTCATAAAAATATCGCAGGGCTTTTCAAAAGAAAGGTTGTTTAATTTATTCTTCGGACGTATCCGTCAGTTCACCGGAACATGAATTCATTCAAAATTAATAAACGTAAAATGATGTATTCAAAGTCAAAAAATGATTTGATTGTTACATTGCTAATTAATTATCACTCTTTTATTCTGGATATATAATAATGTAATCGTACGGCAATTCAAAGCTATAAATATTTGAGTCTAGGCTAGTACTTTATGTAATGCTGCTTAAATGTATAGTTTTGTATTGTGTACTTGCAGATTATTAAAATATATTTATTGGGGTAACGTTAAATTCTGTTTTGTGTAGGCCAGCATTATGATTGTATAATTCTAAAATACTATATGAAGGCCAACTTCAAACATTTAAAATTCTGTATTGACTTACTTATATATCCATGACATTTTTAGTATTCTTATTATCTATGTCATACTGGGAAAACGAACTTGTGTACCTCAAGGGCTCTTCTTTTGTTTTGAATTATATTGTCAACGTTCTTTTGTTAGTGTCCTTATTTTTGTTCATATTTTAATCCGCTTTGTTTAAATGAAATTAGTTAAAGAAATTTTTTACTTTGTTTGATTTATTAACTGTTTGTATTTATTATAACTGGAATTTAAAAAAAGAATTTATCCAAGCCAAGAAATATTTAAAGAAAAGTGTTGAGTTTTCGCTAAATTTTGGTGATTTTATAGTTTTTGTATATTTTAATTTGTATTTTGCATTTATATAAAAAAAAAAATATATATATTAAAATAACATACTTATTGGTTTTATCACTTAAACTAAGTCACGTTATTAATGTACCAAACAATATCATACAATTTCCCAGAAACTTTAATTTTATTTTAATTAACACATTATTTGCTATACAAAGTGTAAACAAACTTTAATCAATTACGATCATTTTTCTTTGTGCTGAATCTGTCAGTTTTTAATTCATCCTTTCATCTATTTAAAGCTTCTGTACGACGTAAATTATATTTTAAAAAGAGTTAATTTCAAAACGTTGATCCTTCTTACACTTTTGCAGTTCTATTCAGGTTCTAAGCCTTAGTTATTGAATGGCATTTAATCAATATTTAAATTTGTTTGATTACTCGTTAAACCATTTTGTCGGTTTTAATAATACAATCCTGAAACATTTTAGTAACCTTATTGTATAATTTTGTAATTTATTTCAGAATTTCTCTATTAAATTTACAAATTGACTGTGTAATATATTGTTATTTATGTATGTAAGAACTTGACTATAAATTTTATCAAGTTAGGTTTAATAAATTTTATCCATATACAGCAACACGATTGAGTATGTATTTCTGCATTATATAAGACCACTGTCTTTAAATTTGTCATTATTATTTTTTAATAATCAACAATTTGTTAATATTTAGTAGGAAGTATAAGTTTATAGTGTAATCATTCCCAAAACATAATTAATTTAGGTTCTAATAAAGTCACACATATATGTAATAGAGCCAAGGTCAATATAACCGATATATCAAGCTGTGCATATGTTAGTGTAAGCTTTCACAAATAATTAAGCAGTATGTCTTTATCAACGTAATGAATATCAGGCTATACTAATAACGGCACACTCTGTATTCAGTGCTCCTGAACGAATTTTGCGAACAATTAAATATTATTTTAAGCTATTTTTTAATATAAAGTTAATATTCAGTATGTTGAATCCAGTATTTCAAAAATAAGTACCTTTCGTAACTATGACAGTATATTTTGATAGAGATGTATGTTTATCACACGGTGAATGTGTTTCTCATTGGTTTAACAGTATACAATAAAAATGTTCTAATTACAAAACAATTTTTCTTGCGTAATGTCTCTAGTTGTGTTATAGTGAAATTTAAATATTACGTGCATAACTATGATTCAATTTACTGTCAAATTAATTGATATTATATTCTACTACATTTTCAGTGTGTATTATATTTTTTATAACTTGAATGTTGGCAATGGAGAAACAACCGCAATGCAAATCACAACCAACCCCACAGTATGTACCTTTAGTTTATTGATCCCAATTTGTTCTCAAACATTGTTTTTTTGTAGCTGGATAATTTCAGTACACCAAGTATTGCATTCACAAACAATTTAATGCTTGATAAACTCCATTCGTTTAACATTTGAGTTTTATTATAACTTACAATCATAAACTTCAATTTTAGCAAAGGTATTGTGGTATTTATTCTTCCTGTTACCTCCTGTGGCCGAAAGCCGACCAATTTGGATTGTAAAGAAACGAAATTCAACTTAAATTTCACATAATTAATTTTAATTTATTAGAAGTAAGCAAATGCTTAGTTCGTATCTTGTCGCTAAGAGGAAAAGAGTGGGCAATGGCAAATAAAAGCTTAATGGAATTAATGATAAATATTTAGTAAATATGTGAAATTCCTTAGAAGTAAACAATTCAACTATTAAATGGTAAAATAATTTAACAAATAAATGAAGATAAGTTCCTATTCAATTCAAAAGAAGTGGAAACAATGCTAAGTATTTGTTTTTATGATTTTTCTTTTTGTTAATATTTTCCCGGGCAGAAAAGCAAAGGGATATTATTTCACACTGGCCTGAATGTGATCAAAATGATTTCATTGAATTGTTTGTTACGTTATATAATGGAAAAATCAAGTGAGTAGAAAAATATAAATCCATGATCTACAGAAATATGTTTTTATCAACCAACTGCATAAAATAACAGATAAAACAGCTGATTCGGATAACCAGCTTAGCAACACAATTTTATATTAGGCCTAGTAAATTTAATTTGTCTTAACGGCAATATATACACATAATTTTAGTTTTCTGCTAATTTATAGCATAGTACCTTTCGAATGATATAAGATTCTCTTTCCTTTCCTTTTATAATAAATACTAAAAAAATGTATTACAAATTTCGATGTTCACGTATTATTATAATGAATAAAATACTAAATACACTCTTTTATTGTTAAGTAAATGCAATCATATTTTAAAATAAAACAAAAAATAAAGTTATAAAAAATTATAGCTTAAACTTTATTTTTCGAGTAAAATTAATATTTATTCACGTTTTTTATACGAAAACATCGGATTTTATAAATTGATATCATGTTTTTAATGAATGTCAACTCTTGTCTACTTCATAAGACTTTTATGAAAGTATTTCAAGAAGACAGCATTTTAATGTGTTTTATAGAACAAACGAATTACATGAAAGAATAAAAGTCTATCAATATAGAGATGCATTTAAAAACGTCATCAATTATAAAATAATTAAATAGAAAATTAGATACACATGGCCTCTAGCGTCTGCAATATACATATTCCATACATGGTGGACTGTGTGTAGGCCTATCTGTTAGGATACACACATGATTAACTTGTATTTCATATTACATTTTTAGATGAACTCAGTCAATAAACACTAAATTTATTTACTCTTTGGAAACGTGATCCTATTTAATACGTTAAAAGTATTAAAAACATTAATCCTTAATGTTTAAAAGTAAAGTAGACCGTGTGCCGATCGGATACATGAGGCCTCCAGAGCTAATCAGCTGTGTCTCTAATGGGATTCACATGGCAGTTAAAGTATTAATTCAATCCAGGCTACATGAGAAATATATTAATTCATAAAAAATATGGATTTTCCTTAATAAATAAAAAACAAATCTTAACAGTTTAGTTTATTTCTATATATTCGATAACAAATATAAACAGCATCTCATGCTAGTAAAATAATTGCCATTTCTAAAGAATATTTTCTATATATAATATATTCGAAATAATGAAACTAAACTGGAATCATGAAAGTATTTAACTTTATATCGGAATTTGTTTATATCTCTTTATTTTATTTCATTTGTTGAATGTTGTTTTCATTCACATTCTATAAAAACGGCCATCCGCTTCTGATCTTTGCAAGCATTTCCTACTTAGGCATATTCCCTCTTCCTTTTATTTTATGATTAACTATTAAGTTTTTGTTAAACTCATAATAAATATTAGGTCAGTAGCTGGTCATGAAATGGCTTTCTACTAATTTCTAACATAATTGTGCATACGGCTGAAGGTAATACTTCTTCCCCAGTTCTTCATTACCACGGAAACCCACGGCAAAACACTTTACATGGAAACACCAGTTAAGAAAATCCAAGTCAAGCGTGACTGCAGCCTTACACGTAAAGCGTTAACAAATATAGAACATATGTCAGTGATTATAACAAATGTTGTCACTGTACACAAGTATTAAATACGATAGCCTACAGTTCATCAAATAACGTATTAGTTTAAATAACTTAGCCAGTTTTAGCCCATGAATGTAATTTATGTGTTTCAAAATGGCTAAGTTTTTTTGAATTGCAGGTCAAGATTATGGGCTACTAAAATACATTTTAGAGAGTTTATAAAGAGAGAGAGATATACAGTATGCTGGTGAAGCTAAGACCTCCAACTCTTAGCTCCATAAAAATAAACGTTTTTAAAATCGATACTTTAAACTAAAGCTTAAACACAAAAATCTGAAGAATTAACACATATTTTTTGTAAAGCACTTAAAAAACATAATTAATTCAACTTAAACAAAAAGGAAGAATGATAAATATGTATACATATGATGACCGTAGTTTAAAATAATTCGTCACAAATTGAGGTTATTTGAAATTATTTCCTTAATTTTTTGAATTGAATGCCAAGCTTGTTAGATTTTACTGACATATAGCATTATTCAATCTACTTAATAATATCTGCTCCAGTGTTAATCTTCTGAGTCTGATACTGTCGTGTTACAAGTGCCGACTATGTATAATATGCATAGATAAAGGTTTGGTTAAATAAACTGATATGAAACTCATTAAAAATGATTTTAAATAACATTACACACTTTGAATTTTATGAATATTTAACTTTGTATATAAAAACACACGATGAAGGCTCCTACATTCTTGGATGTAAAGACATACGAGTGGAGTTTTCTCTACAAATTTTATTTTGGGAAATAATAAACTTTCAGGTTTTGTTTTGTTTATGTATCTCCTGGTATTTAATTTGATTCATCGTTTAGTACATAAAATCATTTCTAAGTTATTTGATTTGGAACTTTAATACTACATAAAGTGACACATAACTATGTATTACATTATTAAATCGTAGAGTATTCAACGTTATGTTCTGTAGATATTTGATTGTATACCTGTTTAATTTATATCTAAAATGTTACAGTAATCATAAATTAAATATTTTGAATTTTAGATATTTGTATAGACCAAATAAAATAAAATAATTGACTATATTTCTTTCTAAGTAGAATTATTTTAGCACGTAATCATAGCAAAGGAAAACTATAAATCATTCTGGTTTAAAACATATTGAACTTTTAAAGCAATATTTCCGCTTTTAAAACATCACAATAACATAATATGTTAATTATTATAACTAGGATGATTCAATGGTATAGCGTGTACTTTAATAACACTTTTCTTCTATAGCCTCTAAACAAAAATCAACATTTCAAAGTAAAAGTAACAGATCTAAACTATATGTGCGAGCATTTATGAAATGCAAAAATAGAAAGACATTCATTAAGATAAATTTAAAGTTTACATAAAAAATGATTTAATGTTTTACTGAGTTTAAAAGAAGAAAACGTTTGTCAAGTTTATAATTTCTTTTATAGTTTTTTGTTAGTACCAAGCTGCTGAAAATTTCCAACTATTTAATTTAATGTGATTTATTCAGTGAGAAAATACAGTCGTAAAAATTAAATATACCTTGAATATATTTTTCAAAAAGAACTTCAAGTTTACTTCTTATGCGAACTATGTCTAAATATCCTTTGTGTTAACGAATGCACAAGAAACTTAGCCTTTGACAAAAACTCCTCTATGCCGACTTCGCGTACTCCAACAACATAAATTATTAGTCTTGCTAAAGCAAGAATTATTATAAGGGTGAGGAAAATAAAAGTTGGAATGGAATATTCAAATATTTAATACGTTATAATACATTTGTACTTTATAATGATTTATGTTTTTAAAGAAAGATATGTAGCATAATAGCTTTGGTTTTGATTGCAAAACTTGTTATTGTTAAAACAAACATTTTTTAGAATTAACCTTAGCTAATTATTATCGTTAGAATGTGTTGTCTTCCATTTCTTACTTTTCCTCTGGTGTCTATTCGTAATGCACATTTTTATTTTCCTCTCTCTGTAATTTTGCTTTAGGCCATTTTATTAACTTTTAAACTGAAGAGTGAAAGGTGTAACGTGTATAATTTTAATTATAAGTTTTTATTCTGACCAGATTATCTACAAAAAAATATTTTATTTCTATATGTTAGACTGGAATGCAGATTTATGTTCACATAATAGATTTTGTGGTGCTATTTATTGGTCACTATGCAGTTATTTTTTTGATGCTATTTATTTAAGGGGGCAATGTACCCAGAAATATTTTTTTTATAGTTGGCCCTAAAAAATCGTTTTATTAATTAAAGTGTAAACTAGAACAAGACTAAAAAGAAAATGTAGCATTATCCCCCCAACCCTCCCTTTTCGGGCAAAGAGTGGGGGGGGGGTATTAAAAAAAAGGAGATTCTTGTTTTACAGCATAACTCCTTTTGTATGCACCTATTCCAATTTTTTAAACTGTGTTTTAAAGCTAATAAGTAGCATTACAAAGTGTAGCATGTGTTTTGATGTGCTATTAAAAATATATAAGGGACATTTTATTTGAATTTTTTGACAAAATTAAAATTTTTCGATGAATGCAAAAAATTATATTAGGAGTATGGTTAAAAATATTTTAACTCTCATGCTACAGTTTGCGCACATTATATTAAAGATCATATTTAAAAAAATTGAGCTCTCTAGCTAAAAAAAGCAAAGAGTTATGCTGTAAAACGTGATGAAAAAGTCGGAAAAAACTAACTTACGGGAAATCGCCAAAAACCTAAGATGTTTATTTATAATGAAAAGTAAGGCTATTTTCATCACTTGTTTTGTATTTGGTGTTTTACACTTTTTTACATTTTTTAAAAGTTAAAAGAGGCCAGCCCCATAGGTAACACCTTCTTTTTTTAGTTTCTTTTCTTTCTTTTTCAACTTTTTCATTTTGTTTTGCTGGCGGTATTTCTTGTACTTCATGCTCAGTCTTTTCTTTGACTGAAACAATGTTTACATTTTGCCAACGTTTCGCTGCTGCTAATGCAGCTTTGTTTTTCTTACTAACTTTGTTTCTTGAATACTGATTTTTAGGTGACTGCTTCATTACTAAATCAAAAGTACTAAACGGAACCACAAAACACAACGTGACAATGAATCAGTCACAAAGTAAGGTTATGAGTACAACAACTAACAGCTGATCAGTTGCAACTAAAATAAAGGAAAATGGTCATAAAACATTGACACCAACCTAGTAAACTAAATAAAGCAATAAAGCACCTTAGTAATGAATGGTTATATGATATGTTTAGATAAAATAAAACCTGAACACAAAATCTCACAATAAATACGTTTACTAACCTCAAACGCGTTTCAACGACAATGTCGCCATCCTCAGTGATGCACGGGCTACAGTAACCAAACTATAAACTATTTCAGTTATAGTTTGGTTACTGTAGCAAGTGTATCACTGAGGATGGCGACGTTGTCGTTGAAACGCGTTTGATGTTAGTAAACGTATTTATTGTGAGATTTTGTGTTCAGGTTTTATTTTATCTAAGTTACTTTCTCACAAGTCAAGCTCATTAGTTATTTATATGATATGTTATAAATATGAAGCGTCTTACCTCCAATAGGCGCCCGAAGAAGAAAAATCAGTTCTGTGCGTTTATGAATTTTAATAAAAAAAATTATTGGCATTGATAATGCAAAACCAATACTTAATACTTGTTTACAAATAGTTTGAGAACAAAAAAATATAATACAATTTTTTTCTCAAAAATTTGATTTTTTGGGTACATTGCCCCCATGTCGAGAGTGTTAATTAGGAAAGGTATTAATTTGTGCTTTTCCTCTCTATCTTCATAGTAACAAAAATCTGCGAAATATTTAAATTTTCGTAGATATTTGCTGAGGTAAGATCTGTATGTAGCGGTCCTCTGTTTAGGATCCTATTCTACATCGGTGTGTGTCCCACCTTTCTGGTAACACTAGTTTTAAAAAATCGTTGTAGAATAAGTTACTATCAACTACTGGAAGATTTTTGCTATCTCTTTTGTACGGCCTGGGTGGTGCAACGGGTTGAAAAATATTTAACTCTATAAATATTTTGACTAAAATTCTCTTAATTAAAAACTTCCAGTTCTTTAATTTAATTTTACTATAAAGTATGATCAGCCCAGAATTAATTACTTTATTATGACTTGTTACTTTAAATCTCTTAGCCGTGAGTCCACTAGAACTTATAACTTAACTTGTTTGTGCTTGGGATATTACTACAACTAAACACAATTAATATCATAAAACTAAAGGATGATATTGTGACTGGATGGCCAACCAACAGGTAACTATCACTCTGAAATTTGTGTTAAAAATTTTACAATTAATTTCATTAAACTAAAAATATGCAAAACCAAAATTAAAATCTCTTTGTTATAAACTGTTTCATAATACAAATTATACACAATTTAATATTCACTTTACAGTTAATTATCTTAGTAGGCTTGGCAGACCGAACAAGGTAATTAATAATCCTCCTCAACTTTGATACCATTTTTCGTACGAGAATGAAACTTTTTGTGGTTTCAAGTAAAATAATAAATATATTACACAATATTCAGCACATTTTGTTTTTTAAACGTCATTATAGCTCGCTGGTTCCCCCAAAATCGATCAAAACGTAAAATAACATACAATTAGTTGGTTCAAATCCACGAGGGGGTTTTACAGTGGGGAAGCTTGTCTTACAAGGCCGACGGTCGGAATTCATACTCACGTCATAGGTTCAGCTGCGTTGTCGACTTATTATTATAATGTAAATATATTAAAATATTAAGTCTATTATTTAAAATTGATGAATTTTAACAATAGATAAACTAGTAATTGTCACTATTTATCTATTTCTATAACAACAGTGTTTTTTTATTGTTGAAATTCAGTCAAGAGCGAACATTCACGCAGCTCACATCTTTCATCCAACCACTGTAACATTGGAAGAAGGCCAGCTGAAAACTTAACACTAACAACGTATAGGCGAGAGACCCACCCACACCAATGTTTGTATGAGGACCTCGCTCTTCCATCATCTGTTAAATAACATGAAAGCGAGGACCTACCGACTCTGTACATTCAAGCTTGGTCTTTTTGTGTATTTTTGTTTTTAAAGAAAACCAAACGTTAATAAACATTAATATTAGCGTTTACAAGAAGGAAATGGATGCCATTAAAACGAGTGTTAGAAGAAGCCTTCATTTAACATAAGAAAGCAGACAGAATGTTTTAATCTCACAAATTTATAAGGTGAACTAAAATAATGTCACATATGCTGGCTGAAATTCATACTGGTCTTCTAATTTAATTTTCTGTATCCTGTTCAGTTTTCTAGCTTTTCTTTCATAATCGCTTGTAGATTATTATCGCTTATAAACCGCTCACGAACACAAACTATACAGACTAACTT
>JAGFPH010005536.1:0-13789 GCA_018207615.1 Philaenus spumarius
TATTTTATAAATCAAATTGTTAAAACTAATTAATTTTAAGGAGTTATTTAGGGATACTTTAGGAAAAAGCCGTCACGTTGGTCGCCAAATTTACTACAACCCTCACAATTACTTTACTTTACAATTAAATCTATATTAAAATAAGATGGTCAACAAGGGTTACAATTATAAAACAATCTTTACTTCTGTATTATTATAGGTAATACATAAAATGATATTTCTTTTCAAAGAACAATATTATTTAAATTGTGAATACTAAGTTTGATGATAAACAGGTTATTAATTGTTGTTCAATAATTTTAAAACACAAGATCTTAACTCGGTGGGTTGGAGCCGTCTTTTTCCCAAAGTATTTAAAAAGAAAACAAATTTGATTATAGATAACACAATTAAAATATGTACAAAATTAATGAGAGCAAGATTATATGGAATCGTCAAAAAGGTTATTTGGTTAATGGATTTAGCATTATAATGGATCACTGAATTTACGATAGTTTAAAGTTCAAAGGTTCTTGGTAAATCTATATGCATAACATATGTATATATTATTATTCACAGTTTAGTTCAAATAGATAAGTTATCCCTCTAAGGTAACTGGTTTGGTGTTGGATCTTAAAATAGACTAGGCCTAGTTAATTGGAAAGTTCTCACCCAATTGGTTGTTTGTTCTTGTAGATTAGAATTTAATAGTAATTGTTATAAAGGAAAAACACTGAACTTCATAAGCTTCATATTTATTCAAATACCGATTCTTTTCTTTAAATTTCAACAGCCAAAATTATATCAACTGCACTATTTAGTGGCCAACTTAACAATGTTCTTCTTTTGGGGCTTCTCTACCTTTCCAGGAAATGGATAATAACGCCTGATGAATCTTCATATCTTCTGGGATTTGGGTTTGTTAATGTAATAGGTGTTTGGGAGTCGTGAAGTGTGATTTATTTTAATTGTGTCTTTGTTTTGATACATAACAATGTTTTACAATGAAATTTAATAGGATTTTAAACAGTTAAATTATAGAAAACACTTAAATAACTCCTTATTACAATAATTTTGCTATCTAATTTCTAGAATGTATATCTTATTCTTCGCATTATGTTCATTTGGTGGCAAGAATTACGTGGACCAATCACAGCGTTTCGTGGGAGGAGTTTACATAAATGAAATCCGCTTACGATTAAATTTTGTTGGTCGAGGCTTCGGTTTTATATTAATAATAGCTTATCGGCGTTTATTTTAGATTTAGACCAAAGACATTTGAGATGTAAAAAATTGGTTCTTTTCGTAGGTCTGGTTTAATTTTCTAATAAGAATGTATTTTTCTTGCAATCGGATTTATTCTGCCAACTTCTCTTCGATTTGTAATTAGATACGCCTAGTTTCTCCTTGCGTTTTAACGTAAATCTTTGTCGATTGACTTGGTTTTATGTTGTTATTTTTAGCTTTCCTGGATGCAGAATTTAGTTTTGAATATTTTTGATGTAGGAAATGTAGGTCTACAGATTCGTTTTGTAATTTTATTTTAATGAATTCGAGTTGAAAGTCGTGATTTGATTGTACCTTTCCGTTGTAGTATTTAGTGTTGCGCATAATTGTCGCTAGGTGTCGGGCGTGTATGACGGATTAACTAAATGAATGACATTCCAATTTGACTTCTATCTCTCTCGCTCCAATACGTATTTTTAATTTCGTTCTTAATTCTTTACAGAGTTAGGGAAATATTTGAATTGTAACAAAAGGAAATCTGACTTAGCCTGAAAGTAGCTGAGTTTTAGGGGAATAAAGGAATCCAGGAATTTTATGCATTTGCGATTTTCATGGTTTAATACGTAGCGCTAAACGCGTGAGTTACGGCCGTGTGAATTTCAAATCATAAAAGGTAACACTACCAAAGTAAACAGGGGTTAAAGTTAAGGGAAAAGTTCAATTTAACTCGAAACTGAAAAAGTCAGACATTTTTGGAATCTTCATAAGTAGACGAAAATAAAAGGTTAAATAAGAAAAAGTCAAATTATTGAAAATAAAAAAGTTAGCTCAAGTGTCAAATTTCACACACCCTAAAAAGGGAGAAATAATTAAAATCAAAGGTTTCCACTCACAAGAGTTATTAGAGAATGAATAGTTCTGTGTAAAAAAGGGAACAAAAAGTAAAATTAAATTAAGATAAAATGGTGAGAGTTTTCACGCCTTTTAAAGTAATAAAAGTTGAATTTTTGAATTTTGAGTAATAATAAAGTAAAGAGATTTAGGGTTAGATTAACATTGTATCGTTAGGAAACCAGTAACTTAAATATTTTTCGCGTAGTAAATAAAAAACCCCCAAAGAACTTTTTTGCGATTGTAGGCTAAGTCCCAGAAGAGAAAAAATAAGTAAAAATGGTGAAAAGTGTTAGAACTGCACAGGTGTTATAGACAATCAGCGTAAACAAATAAAAAAGACATTGAACGCGAAAGACAGTCGTGGAAATCGCGGAAAAGCGTAGACGTGCCGCGCACGCGTAAAAATTACAGTACAGACACGATTCAAAAACGTACGGATAGCCAAAAACAATCTGGAAAATGTGAAAAAGGAAAATTAAGGAAAACTAAAAAGGAAAAAAAGATACAGCGAGAAATCAAAAACAAGTAAGATTTAATGGTCAAAGTGGAAGGGATGAAGCTGCGGTTACAGAAAGGGACGTCAACTAACAACCAAATTAAACAGGGAAATTGGTGTTTTCCAGGAAAATGGAAGGAAAAGAAAAGAAGAAAATTATATAAAATTAACCAGTGCGAATTTAGACATATTTCTAGACCAAAAAAGTTTATAGAAAAGGAAAATTAGCTTACTGAAAAAATGAGGGAGAGGCATGTAAGAAATGACGTCACGAAGTGTATAAAGGCCTGAACGCGGAAAATCGGGACTCACTCTCGCAATCACTCACTCATTCACTCACTCACTCACTCTAGATTCAAATTGTTACGAATGTAGACTTCACGTCACTCTGCAGCAAATATTATTCTACCAGTTCGTATACTACGTGTTATGCTAAAAAACCTTAGTATCACGAGCACTACTATTATATTTTTTCTTCGTTAAACTTAAATAACTTTCAAATATAAACTAGAAGTCAGAAGTAGTTCTTCAGGAGTAACTCTACGGCCTATCCAAATGAGTTAATGCAAAAATAACTCTATTTGGCGATACTGAGACGACATAGGCAATCCTTCAGGACATGATCTTCTAAACGGAACTTCACTTCTCACGAACCAAGGAAGAAATAGGATCAACTGTAACTCTACTAGATTCTACCAGATCTGCTCTTCAAGTACATCTGTAGCCATCATATCAACCCAACAATTTTAAATCAGAAAATCCAGGCTACCAGACACAGCATCCTATCAGCTCCAGCACCAGCCCATCATCATAGCGGCATCCATCACGGAAAACCGGAGGTGAAAAACGCTGAATTAAGGTCTGTGTAAACGAGAATACGTTGTCCCCCATTTTAATTAATTGCCTGAGTAAATTCAATAAAAATATTTAAAGTACTGGTTGAGATAGGTTAGTTTCAAATTAAATTCAAACATAAATTAAATAAATGTAAATTCGATATTCCCTAAATTTAAATAATAAATGTAAATAAATTAAATTCAAATAAATTAAAATTAAATTGATTATAAAATTAGACTGTCTGCCAAGCCTATTAGAAATTAGAATTATAGGTTTAACATTAATATTGGATAGATATTGTATGTACAAGCAGACGGTGAGAAAAGTGAGTTGTTTATGTTTAATTTTGAAAAAGTTTTGATTTTGAGTTTTGAATAAATTAATTATTAATTTTTATACTGAAATACTGAGAGTAATCAATTACCTGTTTATGGTTATCCATTCATGATAATTTCCTTTATTAGAAATAGTCTAATAAATGTGTTTAGCTGTAGAAATAATCAAAGCACAAATAAGGTAAGTTATAAGGGCTGTTCCACTGTTCTCATTTCCCTGAGATCAAAAATAATCAAGAGTTCTCGTAAATTAAATTCAGAGCTAGTAAACTTATTAATTTCTGGAAGCTATTTTAAAGTGTTAGAGTCAGTCGAAATACTTATAGAAATAGGTATCAGATACCCAGTTGCATCACCTAAGCTAAAGATAAAATTTTGGCTAAAGGCTTCCAGTAGGTGTTGTAACTTATTATACAACAAAAGAACACGTTGAATTGTTCCGTTGTAGTATGTAGTATATGTATGTATATAGTGGAATAAATAAATAAATAAATTCTAAAACGTATTGCTAGCTTGGCGAAATAAATGTACGTCTCAGAGGTCTGCTGCTATCTGTTGTCTAAACAGTGTCTTGGCCCATGTGGTCAGTTATCTCGGCGGGAATGAAACATTGGGGCTACCTTTAGGTTGCCAACCATTTCGTTTGCAGCTAAGTTTATACTTCGTAAAACAAATTATGCTCATTGCTCAGGTTCTAGATATTATACGTTAATAAAACAATGTGCTCTATATTATTGTTACGTAGTGTTATATAACGTTTTTAAATTATTCACTGTTTAGGTTATTACTATTAGACTGTATATTATCGTTTACTCGGATTAATACATTTTAATTTATATTTCTATATCTGTTTGGTCAAACCACAGTCATATGCATCACATTCTTGCAAGGTTTCAATGGTAAGGTATCTTGTTATAGACAATGAATTTCTATCTTTGTACAAGTACCAGTTTACAGTAATTTATGGTAATACTCTAATTTTAAGAGAAAATACTATTTCCATCGTTTACATACATTGAAAGTGATTATTTATATTTATATAATTAAACATTCATTTAAAACCTAAGTTATAAACATAAAAACATAACATATATGTTATAAAAACAATTAATTGTTTTATTCAGGACACTTATAGGATTTTGAATCATTTTTTAATTTTATATTAGTATTTTAATAGTAAAACCAGTTTTTAAAAGTAATTTGGGTATAGCATTATGTTTCTTAAATAGGCCCTAAATCCTAATATATATTTGTGAAAGGTTGTTTGTTCCTTAATAACTTGTTAGGAAATGCACCAATTTGGATGTGGCTTATGAAATTCTCTTCCTTTTATAACCGTGAAACGTAAATAATATAAGCTATACAAAAATTTTGTAAATCATTTTAATAATAGGTTATTTGGAGAAAATAAATTCTTCAAAACAGCATAAGCTTTAACAACGTAGGCCTAAACCAGTTGATTCTATAAAATAATATGTAGTACAAATATGCCCTACATATTATAGTTCTGTTATTGGCATCTTTTTTTATTATTGGCTTAACTGGTTATACAAAATTATGTAATCTACATCTATAAAAAAACTACTTGTGTAAATTTTCTACCATGTATACTCGAGACAAATTAGCTGAGATGGTTAAAGCATCAGGACACTACAAAATGTGAAATTTGTTATCAAACTCACATGTTCAAACCTCAGTTAGGAACAATTTTTAAAACATATTTTACTTGTATTGCTCATTTACTAATTTATTTTTAAAATATCGTTGTTTCTTAATTCATTACAAGTATGCTACAATAAATTGATTGTTAGCATAATCTTTTACCTCATAATTTATACAAAATTAACTTTACTATTGTTCTCGAAACCAAATATTAGCCATTGGAAATTATGCAAACGTTAATTTACGAGAAAGTTTCAACTTTAAAGTGGAATATTTGCATCATTGTGTGTGTTTGAGAGTAAATGGTTGAAGTGGTTTAAATAAGTATAGTAAAAATAAGGTGTATCAACCCTGTTGACAGTCATATAGACCACAACAGATTAAACTGATATTTTTAATTAAATTTTGTGTTTTGCTTAATCTGTTTTGTAAATAAAGCACTGCTTATTATTATGAATACCGGGAGGCCGAGCTAAAGCTCGATTAGTAGCAGGGCTGTGATTTCAATAATTACTGAAAGTTTAAAAAATATACAAACAGTTTATTTAAGTGTACACCAACAAAATTATAGAACAACTAAAATGAAGTTGCCCATTGTTTTAAAATAATATTATTTGCCTAATGTATACCAATAATTAAGTTAGTATAACAGAGACAAAATTAGGAACAACGTCCAGTAAAATAAATATAAAATAAGAATATCAATTTTAATGTTTGGCTTTTTTTTGGGTAAAGTAAGTTAAATATTATATTTTAGTGATATTTTATGCATGATGTTATGGACAGAATATTTTCAATTCACTGTTGTAGATTAAATATGTTAGGTGCAGGAAAGGATGCATTGTTAGTTTGTCTATAAGGAGCTATTTTTAACATACTCTATATAAATAAATATTTATACAAAACAGTGCTTGTTTATAATTTGTAACTTTATTATGTGAAAATCCACAATGTATTTAAATACAAGAGTGATAATGTAAAACACAAGTTTTAGTTTGTTAAATAAGTAATCATAATAATTATTATTATTATAAGGCTACAATGTGTATTCAAACAAAAAGTGTAGCAATGAAAAATAATATTCTATTAAAAATATCTATTACTAAGGGCCTATAGAGATTTTTGATTTTATTAAAAATAAAATTCTTTTTATTTTTATGTAACATTTTATAGTTACAACTTGAGCTGACTAGTGAAAAGAATACAGGGTGTTTAGAAAAAGTGTTCCAAAAATTCAGGGTGGGATTCCCTACATCAAAATAAGATGAAAAGTTCCAATAAACATGACTCTGGTTTCTGTCTAGCCACCATTTTGTTTTTGTTTTTTAAGAAAAACGTGTATCTTGAGAACAGTTCAAGATATCTTTATGAAATGTGGTAGGTACACATGTACTTAACTACATTACTTATTGTTTTAAAAAGTACCTAAATACTACCTTGTGAGATCTTAAAATGGTGGCCATTTTAATTTTTTAATTGTTAATATCTTTTTAATCTTATATTTTATGAAAATTACACTTTGAATAGATAAAATATTTCCCATTTCATTACAAACAAAATGAAACTTTATTTTTCAAAATCCGATAAAAATAAGGAAGATATGACAAAATATTAGTGTAAGCATATTTTATATGTTTGCTTTATTACAACAAAGCAAACATATGCGTTTCTATGACAAAGTCATCACAATCAGTGTACCTGTGTATGTATGATTTATGTATCAAAAAACTGATGATGATGAATTTGCCTATGAAACACATATGAATAATAAATCTATTTATGTGAGAATTGTATTGTGTTTCTTTATGAGTAATTATATCAAAATGATATCTGCAAAATAACAAAATAAGTTATCATAGTTTTAAACACTATGACTTTGAATACTGTAACTAATGAAACAAATACCAAGAGGTGTGATGATTTATTGTTAAGACTTAAAATACAATTTTAAATGACATATTGTTTGAATTTTATTAAACCTACATATCATTTCCTAAATATAGGCTGCAAAGTGTGGTGCTAAAAACTACCACCAATCTACCATACTTACATAAGTTATTGAGAATACTTACTCTACTTACTTAATAAACAATAGCAAAAATCAATAAGATATTTCCCCAATGAATTCTTAAAGGTTTTGATGACCACCTATATTGATACAAATATAGAAATTGTAACTGTTCAGTCACAAAAAAGAGACGTTGTAATACATTCACCGATCTTAAGCTGTTATAATATAGCCATTTATCTATTATTCTAACATAATACTTTCAAATATATAGGCCTACTAATTGTAAAGTTTTAAATACCGTACTCATAATTCGATTGCATTATGACTACCTTTACATAAATTACACCAAAGCTCCGTTAGTAGGATGTGCAGCAAATGTTCTCTGCTAATAACCTAATTTTATGGTAGCCCCTAATTGTAAGCTGTAATTACAAGCTGAGTGTTGTCTTCATGTTGTCACACACAACTGTACACCTGGCAGGCTGTCATATTACTGTAAAACTCAGTTAAAAGTTAAAACAATAATCTTGATTCACAAACTTGGCAGGCCTAGGCCAACATATAAATTGTATACAAACAGCAGTATTAATAAAAAATGCCAATCTTGTTTTAATACAGATGTGTTAACTTATTATATTCCTGACCTAGAGAACAAATCTAAAGCCTAAAGCTGTATCTTGGATATGTTTACGGGCCTAAAGTTTCAAATATTCAACTCTGAGTCTCTGACTAACCTAACCATGATGGTCAGGCAACTAAAATACAGTTGCAAACTAAAATAATTTTAAAACAATCTCTTAGACTTTAGTTAGGCCTTAATAATGGAATTTGGACAAACAAAAATACATAAATATGTGTAGGCCTAAGTACCTGTATAATACACCGTTCCAAATTAAATTGAACATAACTAATTAATTTGCACGGTAGGTACTTATTTAGTAACTAAATTTGTCAATTCTTCACAATTATGACAAGTTGTAAGAAAGTTCTGGTTTTTCATTACCTATTCTTGTCTTTGGCACATGCCTATGTTAATACCAATTTGTATTCTTGTCAATATGCATGGATACTAAATACAGTATCTAAAGTAGTGTTAAAATTATTAATTAACCTCATAATTTTTGCAAGTCGTAATTCAAACAGATTATAAAATTAGTCCAAATACATATGCCTATGCTTTCAGCCCTCCAAAAAGTTCTTGGACTTGGTTATGGTTAATACAACTAAAATATACTTCCAATGAAACCAGAGGCCATGTAATGAAGCCATACATTAATATGGAAATACAGTACTGTATGTCTATAATGTAAATAACACCTCTGTGCAGAATAGATTTGGCAGTGTCTGCTCAGTTATTGCTCTCAATTATTGCAACTTAATTTGCAAAGTTATGAATGGAAATAGGCTATACATGTATAACTGGCTCATTAATAAAATACCTAATAGAAACATTCTGAGCGATTTTCACGTTAATCTGAACATATAGAGAGGAAAAATCAAGAAAACATACTCTTTCACTAAACAAGGTTTTAAAAGATACGGTATCAAATAACCATAGTAAATAGTTTTAGAAAATTTGAATAATTATTATTTTTTAACCCTTTTAGAAGTTAAAAAACATGTTCTGGAAGCCGGAATGTGTAAAACTCGTAGTAGACGTAAGACCGTATCCGTATATTCAATAGTTGTATCCCTATAATATGTACTAATGCACGTATTGTTTAAAAAATGTAAAAATTCTATAATTCTATTTTACATCATGTAAATGTGAGACAACTAACTTATACTAGTTAGATATTGCATCTTTTCTAAAGCTATGTTAGCTGAATGGTTAGCGTGCAAGACTAGCGATAATCAGCTTCGAGACTATTGAGTTCGAACCTAATAAGGTACTAATTTTTTTTTAACGTTAAATAACCTTTGATGTTCTTATAATAATCTAATCGTATTTAATTTGTACAGTCAGTCAGACAACTTTTTGGGGACTAATTTAGTTATTTAGATTGTCAAAATGAATTGATATCTTTCTACTGAGTTTTTTTATACTGAATATTTTATTGTTATTCTTAGGTTGGGTTTTCAATTTTTAAAATTATGAACACATTTTGATGAAAGTCACAAACCATTAAGTTATTTACTCGAAACTTTCATTTTTTTCTACAGCTTACGTTTCAACATGGCGCTAAATTTTCTAATTTGACAGAAATTGTATTAACAGATTGTAGATATGCTAGAGACTTTACATTTTTCAAATAAAAGTACCTTATAGTACTTATAATGGGAATATTTCAAAACAAAAATGTTTTAATAAATTGCATATAAATACTAACACATTGCCAAGTTTTATCATTATTACCGGTATATAGATAAAATAATTATTAGTTAAAAAGGATTTTATGAAATAAAACTCATTGCTAGAATTTAGGACGCGTGTATTACTACCATAAAACTAACAATAAATGCATCAAAGCTCATTAACAATAAATAAATCAAATAAATTATTAGAAAGGTTTTATTCAAGAATGCTCCATGCTGTTATTTGGCAGGCACGTATTAGTACCACAAAAACAATAAAACTTAAATTTAATAATAATAGTCTAATTATAAAAACTAACAATAATTTAAATAGCGGTATTAAATATATTATAAATAATAATTCTTAGAATACCATAGTTACAGAATATAAGTATACCACATAAAAATAACAACAGCTTAAAACGGTGTAGAATAATTTTGTCTTAAAATGATGTTTGATTCTACATATTACATATTCTACATATGCCGTTTAGCTTAATAAACAAACGCAAGAGTATTTGTGATGTCTGAGAAATCACTTATATTTTGAAACACAGTAATTTATATACACAGTTGGTAGCACTGATATTAGGTAGCAAAAGGTGCCCGTATATCTGTGGATGGTATAAAAGAAGTTACAACCTTGTATTTTTATATGCACTGTTATAGTAGAGCAAAGGCATGTTTTGTTACGGTAGCAAAACGGGCCCCTACATCACTGAGGTCGCAAAAGGTGCTTATACACGTGTATATATATATATATATATATGAATTTTAATGACACCCCAAAACGTGTTCTGGGGACCATGATCGGTGCTCATTTGCTACTCCCGACCTTGGGTCTCACCATAAGGGCCACTGCAATAGCTCATTTTTCCTATGGAAATTCGCTAAAAAGTAATGGTATATCTCTTTATACCGTTAATGAGCGAAATGAAAAACTTTGAAGCGTTCCCAGGTACAGTAACTTAATCCAACTCTAGAAGGATGATTACCGCCGACAGAGTTTTCTTTGAAGCGTGATCATCTGGTGCTTAGTTCCCTTACGTTGTATCATTAATCATTATTTTATTTGTTCTTTATATAAAATTACAAGCTGATGTATCAGGTTCTGAAGGGAGGACTTACCAAGAAATCGTTTATTTGATCTTGCTGTATTTTAGTAAACTTTATTAGTGGCTACGTTTTTTTTTTCATTAATCCACTTGAAAACTATTTAAAATACAAAAGTTATGAATAAATTAATTACAGCAGTTTTGAATAGTTCGACCACGCAGCTGAACCGTTCACATAAAGTTTAGCGAATTTCCAAAATTAAATTGGTATGTTTAGGGTTTACATAATAATTAATAATGTTGGTATTTGGGAAACCGGTCTACTCTCGAATTCGCTGAATAGCTGACTGAGTGTACGAGATATGTTAGTAAAATTTGTTTGCACCGAAGCCTCCAGCGACCTTGCGACCTCGGGTTAGAAGATGCTCCCATGGTAAAATCCACCACGTGGATTAGAACCTCGTACTTTTATGGTAATTTACGTTCTGATCAATTTCGAGGGAACCAAGCGAACGAGAAGGTCGTGTAAAAAAACAAAATGTGCAGAATAATATCTTATATTTAATTTTTTACATAAAACTTTAAAAAAGTTTCATTCTCGTACGAAAAATTTAAACAAATCGTTACTTCCGTTCAAAAAACGTGCTTCCGGTTGTTGGATTTTGTTGGTTAACGAACTCGTCCGACTTAGAAAACCAACGCGCGCACCAAATTTGGACCAAATTGGACTTAAACTGTGGCAAACACGTATATACATATATCATGATTAATGACACACAAAATGTGTTCAGGGGACCACGATCGGTGCTCATTTACCACTCCCGACATTATGTCTCACCGTAAGGGCCACTGCAGTAGCTCATATTTCCAATGGAAATGCTCTAATAATGTATTGTTTGAGATTATTATTAGTTTAGTAATTTGTTCACTTATACAGTGAATTTTAGGCTAGTCATACTAACGCTTGGTACAATATTTGTTAACACCTTACTAATATAACGTAGACTTAAGCCACGCCCCTTTTAGTTTTTACGGGGCATGAAACACTGTTAGTTATAGTTTATTTATTGTAACTCGTGCGTCACTGAAGATGGCGACTTTGCCGTTGAAACACGTTTGAGTGGAGGGGGGGGGGGTGCCTTCAAACACTCGATAGTCCATTTCACAGTGACACACCCCCGGCATGTCAACAAAGGGATGAGGTTAGGTAGTCTTCAACTGCTAGGTAGTCTTCGATCATGGAATCCTTTTCGTTGTCTGTTATTGGTCAATTTCTTTGACAGAATATCGTCTACTATCGAGTGGTTTGATACTTCGCGTGGTTGAGACATCTAATATTCACACTATCTACCAAATGCACTATCTAGCAGTCGAATGGATCCCGTTTGAGTTAATAAACTTATTAGTTGTGCGAAATCAATATCTTTGTTTGGTTTTCTGTTTTAAAAATCTCACTAAATCAAATATTTTTGTAATTTGAAATAAGTCATAAGGCAAACTAATCTGATTACCACACATTACAAAATTAAAGAAGAGTAAAATTATCAAGTTTACGTTGATTCTCGTTGCTTTACATAGCAATAGAAAAGGTTGTATTTCATGGCTGTTGACATTTCTGATGGTTAAGCATGAAATTGATATCACCTCTATTTCTCTCTCATTTAATTAGTACTGTGTGCATGAAACATAGGCGTGGTGTTATTGCCAATATTTTGTAGTATTTACATTCCCTCGTCCACGTATCGTGCTTAATGTCAAGAGTAATAAATAGTCTTTCATAATTTGAAAACACAAAATCATTGTTTGTCTACGACAGCTAAGTTACTGATCTAAATAACAAATAATTCGACCACGCAGCTGAACCGCTGACGTGAGTCGAGCAAATTTCCAAAATTAAGTTTATAGGCCTATGTTTTAGGGTTTCAACCAACAATTTGGGAACTAGGTCTACTCACGACGGTGTTGAATAGCTGCCTGTGTGCACGAAATATATTAGTAGAATTTGTTTGCTCCTAAGCCTCCAGCTTCGACTCACGCGTTCCTTCGTCACACTCGCATTTTAAAAAATCGCCTTGCCTCGAACTTGTGGCCTTAGGTTATGAGCTTCGCTTCGCTCGAAGCGTAAAAACTCGTCCTTCAGCCTCGGGTGAGAAGATAAAAGCCCACCACGTGGCTTTGAACCGGGTACTTTTTTATGGTATTCTACGTTTTCATCGATTTTGGGGGAACCAAGCGAGCTATAAGGTCGCATAAAAAATGTGCAGAATAACGTGCTACATTTATATCTTTAGAAAAAACTCTTTAAAAAATCATTTTTGTAGGAAAAATCGAAAAAAATAGTTACTTCCGGTTAAAAAACTTCCGGTTGTTGGATTTTTTAGGCTAACGGACTCGTCCGAGCGACGTAAACAACCAACATGTTGCCACGCCGTATACGCACTTTTCTTTTCTCGTGTTCGCAAGGTCTTCGCCCCACGTTCGGACGTCACTTGCCACGCCGCACACGAACACTTTTTATTTTCTCGGGTTCGCAAGGTATTTTGCTACGTCGCACCCGCCTTTATTTTCAATTTGATTTGCCCTTAATATTTTTTGCGCGTATACGGGGACAAGAAATAGGAAATACGCTAACTTTCCTAAATCTTAAAAGATTGGTTTGTAATGAATACACTTTATATAATATATACTAGCTCTACTCAGACTCCTTCTCCGGGTCGTGCCGTTTAGAGTTATTAGGTCACACACAAGAATTAATCAAACCTTATCAACTAACTTATTCTAGAGCACTGGTTAAATTTATGGTATAGGGTATTTAACTCATAAATAAAAGAAGTTAAAATTTTAAAATAAAAACTTTTTTAATTTCAAAAAACAAATTAATTATCCTTTCTCAAATTATTAAAATTTCAAACAAGTATATTATTGATATTTACACATATGACATTATTCACATTTATATTGAAACGCTTTTATACCATTGTGAGAATAGGGAATATTC
>JAGFPH010005536.1:45539-57922 GCA_018207615.1 Philaenus spumarius
GGGTCGATGGTAAATCGATATTATGTGTAATAGAACCAGTCCCGTATGAACTTCCTTGGTCCTAATGTTTTTTTGTTATTATTGAACTAACACATTACATATTGATAGTAAAGCTATCATTTCGTTAATTTATAGTTTCTTGAAGATGTGAGTTTAAAGTACATTTACAAAATACTAACAAAACCCTGGGAATTCGTAGCACGGGGGTTACAATACCCGCATGGGTCAGTTAAAGAGATCAACCAATTGCCTATTTAGCGTAAATCAAATAAAAATGATGTTTAGTATATTATATATTACCAACAGCCTTTAGTTATGTTTTTCAAACCAATACAATATCTTCTTCCTAGTTTTTTAATAATGGTCTCTACAATATTTTGGAGGTCGTTACTTTATCTTATTATGTATGGTAGGTAATACGATATGAATATCAAAATAACATAATTATTATTCCCGCACTTTTGTTTTAGGAACTTAATTAAAATTGTAAACAATTTTCTACACTTTCTAATATAAAGATATAAAACGTAGGAGCTGGTCATAACCATAATCAAGAGATCTGTAATTGTTTGCATCTATTGTATAACTGAAAAGTTTTTTCGAATTGTAGCGTGTCTTTAATATCGGGCAAATCAATTGATCATAAGTATGTCTTACTCGAGGTTACCACCTAAATGTGGCCCCCAGGCAGTGTAAAGTCCAATGAATCATTTCATTTTTGACGAGCTAAACACTTTACTGTTTAGACTAAGCTGAGTGATAAATTAGCTAAGGTGGCGATCGACCTCTTTCATTTTCCAGTTTTTTTATTAGATGCAGTCCATTTTGTCTTACGTTTTCATTTGCAATTTCAAAGTATTTCTTCAAAATTTAGTTTCTTGGAAATTTTCCCAAAATTTTGCTTACGAATTTCATATACATAGTTTTCAATGTTATATGTTCTTTTTTGTACACGTCACTCGCTATTTTGCATAACGGCCTTTGGTTAGTTGTGCATAAACCAAGCAAATAAAAAGCTAACTTTACATTGTTGTTATTTGTTTATCCTATCAATTGTAATCGATTTTTAAAATATAAGTTCTGTCTAAATATTAAACCGTATGTATTTATGAATGTTGGTTTATAAAGTTGTAATACTTAAATATTTAATAATATCTACAATATTTATTTAATACAGTCATAATTTTGATAGTATACTTTCATTGATCTTTTCAGAAATTATTATTGCTGTAAACTACACATCCTTTATAAATTGACATTTATACAGAAATAAATTGTAGGGATACTTCCAAAAAATTAAAAGCAATGCACTTTCCTACTACTATCATTAAATAGTGGTATATTCAATAAATAAAAATGGAAATACGTTGCGAAAATAGAAATGGGTTCAATACGTAGCTGGACTCAAAACGCTGTAAAAATATAGGTGGGTTCAATACTTTGTTGGGTTCAATACGCTGTGAAAATGGAGATGGGTTCATTAAGTGAGTCTAATAAACACTTCTACGTATCGGACTCACTGGGTTTGATACGTTGCTGGGTTCAAAACGCTGTGAAGATCTCTGGAAAACGGTATATTGACGTCAGTTATTGAGCCCAGCATTGGGTCCGAAACGCTTTGTAGATTGAGATAGTGGGTTCAATAAGCGGTAAACATCTCCTTATATATATATATATACATATATATATACATATATATATATATGAATTTTAATGACACCCCAAAACGTGTTCTGGGGACCATGATCGGTGCTCATTTGCTACTCCCGACCTTGGGTCTCACCATAAGGGCCACTGCAATAGCTCATTTTTCCTATGGAAATTCGCTAATAATGACTGCATTACAAACATATTTTCAGGAAATTATAATAGAGTCGCTTATTTTTAAATTGTCAAATTGTCCTGTATCAATTTTTTCGAATTTTAGCAAGAAATTCTTAGTAATATTTTCTATAAGATTAAACGAATAGTTTGTTTAAAAACGGACTTCAAATCATCTATATAAATAAAAAAAATGTAAACGTGCGTTTGATAAAAATCGATAATCTCCGAAAGTTCTTCACCGATTGCTTTGAAATTTTGACACAAACTTTTATTTGAATACAAGCACGACTTTATATACTTTTTGAAAAACTGCAGCATCTATTTAACATAAAAAACACAAAAAATAAACACAAAATGAAACGAAACTGTTTGCTATAATATTTCCATTAACACCTGATTTTAAACTTTGAAATAATTATTTGTATTTGTAACTTTTAGGTTAGGTTTTTGTAAAGTGCGCCATCCTAACGTAAAAACAACACAAAGTATATTGCATGGAAAAGGAAGCGCCATAATAAATAGAATAATTATTAAAAATATGTTTAGTATTGGTATAGCAATCCGATGTTTGCTCAAATATTTCCATTAACAACTGATTTCAAAATTTGACACAATTATTTCTATTTGTAACATTTAGGTAGCGTTTTGTTTAAGTGTAGACCTGAGAATTGCTGATTTTTTAACCTTTATTATAACTGGTGTTATGAAATATTCGAAATAATTTGATATTTAAATTATTTACCATCTTATAATATTATTATTATTAATAACTTTATTGTAAAGAAAACATAACATATATGTATAGAAGGGTCCAACGGGGTTGGCGTGCGGAGCACGCAGGGGTCTCGCCTAGTTTAAAATAAATATAAAAGATGTGAGAAATGCTTGTTTGGTTTAAAAATGTACTTTATCCAATCCAACATGGCTGCAGATTAACACCAGCTATTTTCTATAAAAATCGTCCTCTATTCTTTTTCAAACTAATTTTTTGTTGTAATTTTATTCAAAACGTATCTTGGCAGCCGTTGCAGAGACTCTTATGGTGAAACCTAAGATCGGGATTAGTCAATCAGCACCGATCATGATCCCCAGAATATGTTTTGGGGTATCATTAAAAATTATATATAGCTTTTATTATACGTGATCGCACTCTAACGACAGCCTTTCAAGTCCGATTTGGTTCCAAATAATTGGTAGTTGTTTTTTTTTAATTTTCGTACTGGAATGAAACGTTTTTGGGGGTTTATCTAAAAAAAATTTTATATTAGATTATTCTGCACATTTTGTTTTTTCCCACGACCTTATAGCTCATTTGGTTTCCCAAAATCAATAAAAACTTAAAATACCAATAAAATACACAAGGAGGATTTTTCCGTAGAGCAGTTGTTTTTACGAGGTCGGGAAGCAAACTCAACGACAAAGTCGTCACCTTCAGCTGCGATGACCGAGCTACAATAATCGAACTATAACTACACTCATAACTATAACAGTTATAGTTTCCTTATTGTAACTCCTGCATCATTGAAGATGGCGTCTTTGTCGTTGAAACGCGTTCGGGTTAGTATACGTATTAGTTGTGAGATTCTGTGTTCAAGTTTTATTCTATAAAGTATATTTTCTCACAAGTCAACCTCAATATTTTTTTACACTAAAAGTTAACTAATTTTATCCCTACGTGTAAAATTACCAGCGTTAAAAACGTGAAAATAATGACCCACCGGGGACGCATTGTTTCCTACTGGGTTGGAAATATACTATCCATTTTACAAATTGTGTTACACGATTTTAAATTGTATCATAAAGGGATGTGCAATTATTTTTGTATTCCAGTATATGGTAAAGCTACGTAGGCTTACTGGAAAAATGAAGGCAAGCGAGTATTTGCATTCGATTCAAATTACAAATAATTGGACCACGCAGCTGAACCGCTGACGTGAGTTGAGAAAATTTCCAAAATTAAGATTATAGGTCTATGTTTTAGGGTTTCAACCAAAAATTTGGGAAATAGGTCTATTCACGACGGTGCTGGATAGCTGCAAAATGCGTCGCACGCCATTCCGCTATTGGGAGTAGCTTCAATACACAATGCATTGCGTCCTTCGCACGCCAACCCCACGGTAGAATCCACCACATGGCTTTGAACCGGGTGCTTTTATGGTATTTTACGTTTTGATCGATTTTGGGGGAAAAAGCAAGCTATAAAGGTCGCGTAAAAAATTTTTTTCAGAATAACATCCTACATTTATATTAAAAAAAAAAAAACTGTAAAACATTTATTTTCGTAGGAAAAATCTCAAGAAATAATTACTTCCGGTCAAAAAACGTGCTTCCGGTAGTTGGATTTTTTTGGCTAACGAACTCGTCCGAGCGACATAGACAACCAACATGTGTACCAAATTTGGACCAAATCAGACTTAAAATGCTGCCGCTAGAGTGCGAACACATATATACATATATATATTTATATATGTTTTTAATGATACCCCAAAAGTGATCTGGGGACCATGATCGATGCTCATTTGCTACTCCCGACCTTGGGTCTAACCATAAGGACCACTGCAATAGCTCATTTTTCCTATGGAAATTCGCTAATAAACTAATCTTTCATGATGAAACAGGTATTTTTTAATTTTTACAAAATTGTTAAAAATACTGTCTCTACTCGTTAAAATATACAACTACAGTTATACTATCATAATTATAACAAATTATTTTAAATCTAGTTACATACATATAGACCATGCAAAGTACTGAAAAATAAATATATTTTTGCCTATAGCTTCGATTTGGATGCAGTTCTCTGCATCGTGTTCAGAAAAATACCAGGATAAAAGTCTACATATGATGATATGACAAGTTCAGGGAGAAATAGGGAATAAAGTGCATCTAAAAGTGCATAACTTTTTGAAACCTCTAAAAATATATGAAAAGCCGCGAAAATCGTTACTCGGGAGTTTTTAGGGGCGCTGATCACATTTCTGACCATGCGAAATGCTCCCGGTGCACGGGGGAGGGGGATGGGGGAAATATGTGAAGTTGCTATAGAGACTTGAAAATTTCTCTCGCGGGTTTTTGGGGGCGCTGATTTCAATTCTGACTATGCGGAATGCCTCAGGTGCACTTGGGTGGGGGAGGGAAGGGGGGGACGACAACTCTGGGTTGCGAGATGCATAATCTTTTATGAAAATGAGAAGACTTTAAGGAAAGAGAAAGAATAAATTCATAAATTTTCCAAAGTTCTGTTTATTCTGTACTAGTAACAAAAATCTATCTCTCTTCGTCTTTCCTGTGACTCCTCCCAACACTTCAGAGCTGCGCACAAGCCGAAACAGCTGCCATGGGAACTGGCCTAATCCTCACTATATGCCTTTAAGTCAACGTCTCAAAATATTTCAAAACATTACGTTTTGAACCCCATCGGCACCGAATCCTCGGAGCCCCCAGCGCATCGGGGGCGTTTCTCATAGTCATAATTAAAATCAGCCCCCACAAAAAAACCCCAGAGGAATTTTTCAAGTCTCTGTTGCAACTTCACAAATCCCCACCCCTCCATCGCCCTCCCAGAGCGCTCCCGGCGGAACGGGAGCATTTCGCATGGTCAGAATTGAAATCAGCGCCCTCACAAACCCCCGAGAGAAAATTTTCAAGTTTCCGACGTAACTTCACACAAATTTCCCCCAGATTCCCCCGGTGCATTGGGTTCATTTCGCATTTTCAGAAATGAGATCAGCGCCCTCAAAAAAACCCCGAGTACTGATTTTCGCAGCTTTTAATATATTTTTAGAGGTTTCAAAAAATAATGCACTTTTGGATCCACTTAATGCACCCGCGATGCATTTCCGCTTTCTCCCGAAACTGGTCATATGTAGACTTTCTTCCTGATATTTTTCTGGACATAATCCAAAAACCTGCATCCAAATCGGTGCTGTAGGCAAAAATGTATTTATTCGGTTCGAAATCGTGCTAGTTTGCCTTATCTAATACAATAATGATGTTGTATGTATAATCACTCTACAAAAAGCAATAAACTTTTATCTTCAGTTTTAAGTAACCAAATAAAATGATCACAAACAATTGGGAAAAATGTTAATTATGATTGTCGTTTATTGAATACTTTGTCTAAAATTATATTCAGTCAATTGTGGTACGCATTCCTATTATGTATAATTAACGGGACTAATCAACGAATACTTATTAATAACGTAAGTAAGTAATTTTTTATCAAGTTTTATTCATCCACTGGCAACCTTTAGATAATATAAGAGTCATGCAATTCCGGAACAAAAACAATACCTAATCGAGTCACAGTAATTGTCGTCTTTTATTACACATTGAAATTGTGTACATAAATGGAGATATAATATGATGTAAATAAATTAACATTACTACAGAAAAAGACAAGGTCAATTTCAAGTACATATATTTTCAGACTTTTGATATCATTACAGAGCTTTCGTAATGTTGACACCCGGTTTCATTTGAATACAAGCGAGTTTTTATATACTTTTTTGAAAAGCAACGCCATTGCTAAACGTATACTAAATATTTTACGATAATGGGAGCGCCATAGTATATAACAAATAAATGGTTTATTGTTATACAGTAAACGGCTGTTTGCTCTAATATTTCCATTAACAGCTGATTTAAAGCTTAGAAGCAATTATTTGTATTTCAGACTTTTAGGTTAGGTTTTTATTAAAGTGTAGACTTGAGCCTTGCTGGTTCTTTTAAGCCTTAGTATAATTGCTGTTAAAATTATACGAAATAATTTGATTTGGACATTTATAATTATTTACCATCTTAGCTTTGGGATAATTATCAATCCTACACTTTTATTATAAAGAAAACATAACATAATTATGTTTTAGTAGGTTCCAACAGGGTTGGCGTACGGAGCACGCAGGGGTCTTCCCTAGTTTGTAATAAGATAGTTACATTAATTACAGACAAGTGGAATTTACAACAACTAAAATTCTTTCCAGGCTCTGTCCAAATTAAGATACGGCTAATTACTTTGGTTGGCCCAATAAAACCTGACACTTCTTTAAACAGCTGTTTCTCAGCTGTTATTTTGTTTAGACTGTTGATTTTTGTAATAATTAAGAACACAGCCTATGCCATTTCAGTAAACTTTTAGCAGTGGACAGTTTCAACATCGTGCTTTTGTTATCGAAACTTTCTTTAAAAATAATGAGTCTGTGACTTCTGCGCAACGGTTATTTCGTAATAATGTCCGTGTTACTTTTCATGGTGCTGTTCCTGGTAGGAATACTATTAAAAGGTAGATAAACAATTTCAGAAATAGTGCATCTGCATTAAAACCAACTGGTAGGCTTAGATATGTACTTACTCCAGATAATGTTGAAAATGTGCCTGTATCAGTTCTGCAAAGCCCTAATCAATAAATCAAGCTGCTGCATTAAGTGTTTAAAAGAAAAGTTTAAGTTTTCATAGTTATTTGAATTTACATCCTTAGAAGTTAACAGTTGCACAGAAACACAATCCGGTTGATCCTGAATTACGACTTATTTTTTGTGTGTGCAAGATCGTCGCACCACATTAATCGTGAAAACATTTTGCAACGTTTAATAATGTCTGATGAAGCTCATTTTTAGTTATATGGTAACGTAAACACGATAGATAGATAGATAGATATTTTTATTTTCCATGTGTAACATACATACATAACTTATAATTAAATAAATACCTTATTTATATATAACTGCTCGCAGTCCAGTAATCGTTTTTGTAATCTGTGACGACCGTTTCGCCTATTTAAACAAAAACAAAAACAGAACAACAAAAACAGTTATACATACATAACTTTATAACATTGTATTTACAGCAAAAAAAAAAAAAAAACAACAAACAAAAACAAAACAACAAACTAATTATAATTCTTCTACATAACTTAACACATGGAAAATTAGGTAATCCTTAGGATAAGCCTGTTTAGGATTTACCATTTTTTTTATCATTTGAGTTAGAAGAAAAAAGGAAATAATAAAATCTTTCTGAGGTGTCCTTTACACTTAACACTTAACAAGTAATTATTTTAATTGTTAAATACAAATTTTAATTTTAATTCTAAAGGGTGTAATCAATAATAACAAAAATACAAATAATAATAAGCCTCCTTGCTAAAAACAATATTAATAAATAACGCTAAACTTAATCAATCCTATGATATACTTATAATTCTATTTACAATCTTCTTAAACAAAACACATAATTTCCATACAAACAATATAACAGCCACTTTTATTTTAAAAGATACTCAATATCATTTATCCTAAACAGCCATTCTCTTAATGATTTTGAAAACTTAGCAAATGTACTGCAAAACTGGATCTCCTTTGGTAAAATATTGAACAATTTAGCCCCTCTAAATAGAAAACCAATTTTGAATGCAGTTAGTTTTGTTTTAGGTAAAATATTAACAATCTTATGTTTAGAATATCTTTGGGGTTTGTAATCATTATTTATTTCACCACTTGCTTTAAAGAAATCTGCAAGTACCTTGTACGCATACAAGTATCAAAGTGGAAGTATACCAAATGATCCGAATAGTGGTAGCGAATGCTCCATTTTATTTTTAAATGCCATTACTCTTATAATATGTTTTTGACTTTTCACAAGAGGTTTGATAACCGCCTCTTAAGTACCTCCCCAGCATAACAGGTCATACTGAATACGAGGCTGAACAAGTGCAAAATAAATTTGAATTAGCAATTCAGTTGGGCACATTGGTCGGAGAAAGTAAAATTTTCTAATAATTGAGTGCATTGTTCTTTGTAAGTTATCAATGTGACTCCTCCAAGTCAAATTTTTATCTACTACAATTCCTAAATATTTTACTTCATTTATATTTTTAATTACTGGACATGGACATCTATTTATATTACAAGCAAAATTATCGTTACTGGCGAAGAGAGACTCCTAGGAAAATCCACCAACGACCTCTGCAAACAGAAAAAGTGACTGTATAGTGTTACACGTTTTTGAATTATCGGGCCTTATTTCTTTGAAAATGAAAAAGATGAAAGAGTTACCGCAAAATGGAAATTTTAAGTTCCACAATTGCAACAGTTTGGAATAGAAATGAAGTTGTTGTGGTACCACCAAGATAGAGAGCTGTACACAATGACTGTTTTACAAGTCTGTTCCCGGGGCACCTCATTTCACGTTTTGGCGATGTCGCATGGCCTGCCCGGTCTCCTGATCTAACTGCTTGTGATTTTTGGTTGTGGGGCTACAGTTTTTGTTACAGAACCTCGCACCTTTGGCGATTAAAAGAACTGCATTAGAAATGAAGTTGCCGCAATACCAATGTTCATGGTACGAGGAATAATGGTAAATTTTCAGAAAAGATTAGAAACATGTTGGTGGGGAACAACTACATGATTTTATATTCCAAAAATGAAAGTGGCATAACTAATGTACCTGTTTTAACTATATTCATAAATTGTAAATGTTATTTCCTTTATTGGACCACCGATTATAAAAATATATAAAGAACTTAAAGTCTGTTCTAGGAACTATTATACTATAATTCCCTGTTTGAACTTTAAGACTAGTCCCACAATAAACTCCTATTATAATCAACATTGAAATCTATTCTATTCTTACTCATTTGATGTGACATACTTTAGTTATCCGCTAAATGCGAAGACTTTTTGTACTTTTTAATTTATACATTGTAGACGAGTGATTATTTCACTTCCGATTGGTTCAGTTTTTCATCTGTTCAAAATCTAAAACAGTAACACGAAGAAATCGTTAACTCCTTCCGCATTCAATAAAAATGCAAATTTCAGCTGCAGCAAACCATAAATCGTGCAGATTGCATGTCACACTGAAACCAGCACGGGATAGTTTATGCTTCAATACAATCGACTGAAAAGTACAACGTCACAACTTTAACACAGATGGATTACCGTTGCATTTAAAATCTGATTTTTGTATGTACATTTAGTTTTTATGTTTCTCCGTTTCCAAATCATTTCTCCTACTAAATTGAAAATTTAATCTATCTATACACATAAATAAAAAAGTACCTGGGCGACCGAGCATCGCTCGGTATTTTTTTAATTGTTTTTTTTAGGAAAATATATTGTAAATAGGAATCGCATACTGAATAAATATGAATATTTTTCGATCTTACGTACATAAGAACTGTTTATTTAAATTAAAAAAAAAAAAAACATGAGTGTAATTTCAATTAGTTCTAATATTTTATTAGAATTTTTTGCAGATATAAAACCTAGCGCATTCGAATCCTGACGTCCAAAAACCTCTATAGATGTAGGTTATGTAATCTATCCAACGAATAGGTCATATTTGATATTGTTTATGTATTTTAGAAATAATAAATCATAATTATAATTATTAGATAATTTATATTACCTTTATAGAAATGCAAAGAATGCAGAAACTGGTGAAAAGGTTTTCAGAACGGTTCATAACAGCTCAAAAATAATGTTACAATATAAGATTTAGTTAATTTTATATAGTTACCTTATTTTCCGCTAGAGAGCAGGACCTCCATTTTAAGCATTGCTAAGCTTTTTAACATTTTCTGTTCAATATTGAAGTTTTGTTGGTTTTCTGCTAGAGAGCAGCACCTCATGGATCACCTTTGAAATATTATACTTCAAATTATCGGCTACAATATTACTGTATTTAGTTCATTTTATAGTTACTTTATTTTCCGCTAGAGGGCAGCACCTTCTGGATCACCTCTTTTATGCGCATTTTTCCAAGTTTAACCTTACGCATTTTTGCAGATATTAGACCTAACGCATTCCTGACGTCAAAAAACCTTTATCTGCAAATTTTCATGAAAATCGCTAGAGCCGTTAGCGAGATCCCCGAAATAAATTTAGAAATTTATAAACAAACAGACAAAAATTGCTAGTTTGATAAGATAAGATTAAAGTGTCTGACTGTGATTTATAAATAAATACTAGAAACTAGAATACTTTTTACTTACTAATACTTTTTTCTGAGTTTATATGGTTATTAAATTTTACCAAAACCTAAACATTCATTTTTAATTTTTTGTCTGTCTGTATGTTCGGGTTAATCCCTGGAATGGCTGAACCAATTTTGACGAAACGTTTATTTGCAAAGACATTTCAGAGACTAATCTACGCTAATGTTTAACAAGGAAATATTTGGAGTACCTATTTAAAAATTGTAAAATTTTAAAAAATATGGACAAAATTAGAGGTTTGCGCTTAAATGTGATACATGACCATCTATAAAAACAAATAAAATTGGAGTGTCTGTCTGCGATTTCGAAATAAATAGTTTTTCTGTCTGTTTGTCCGGGCTAATCTCCGGAAAGGCTGAACCAATTTTGATGAAACTTTTATTTGCTTGTAAATGATATTTCAGAGACTAATCTTAATATATTTTTTATCCCGGATATATTTAGGGTTTCTAGTTAAAAAGTAAAAAAAATATATAAAAACGGACAAAATTATGGGTTTGCTCAAATTTTTAACTGTTGACCCCATCGATTACTAATACCTAGTTTTAAAGGTCTTGGTAATACCAAAATAACAGCGGAAACTAGAGGTATCTACATAACACCTGTAAAAAAATGTTGGGACACTGTAACTTTTATAAAGGTTAAACATATGCCATTTTAGTTTAGGTGAACCTTTTGAGCTCACATTTGCGGCGTTATGTTCTCCTAATAAATACCTTTAATTTGATGTAAAGCTCAGCCTATTCTCTCATTTATCATTTTCTTCCGACTCCTTGTGAACTCCTGGGGAGAAAAGGTACTGGTCCACTGAATTCGTGTTAAAATTGTTTTTAGTGCCTCAGGCTTAAACAATATATTAGCAAAAAGTACTTAAGACACAAATACGAAAATTTACAGGTATGTTCGTATGCGGTCATAGAAGCACATCAATAAAGGATTTCACACAATCTTCATTTAGTAGTGAAAATTCAGGTGTTCACTCATAACACTGTATCAGATAAAACAGTTGTTGGGATCAAACAGCTTAGCAACACATGGTAGTTTATTAGTTACCATACCAACTAACTTAGCAAATTTAGATTAGGCCCTAAGTTTATTATTATTCACAACCAACAGCTTTTTTGGGTTAGATTAACAAACTAAAAGCAAACACGAACAAAATAAATTAAAAATGCTTACCGTATAACAATTAACTCAATGCAAACATCTGTTGTTGCCTTTATGAATAAAACAGCTGATTTGGATCACAAACTTAACATAAATTTAGGTTAGGCCAGCCATACACGTTACGGTATACCGGAGAGGTATACCTGTACAGGTAAACCGGAGCGTGTGTGCCAACCACTTCAGGCAAACCTGCACAGGTAAAACGACCTGTGCAGGCGACCGGAGAAGAATCGAAATTCAATTCTTTTTACCTGCACAGGTGTGCTCACCTGAGCGTGTGTGTGGGCCGTCCGGTATACCTGCACAGGTTTGAGTCAGTTGTGGCGAATACTCCGACTAGAGAGCTTCGTGTTGCTGAGTTCTGTGTTCGTGTTGTGCTTACTAAATTGTATATTCT
>JAGFPH010005536.1:58022-73095 GCA_018207615.1 Philaenus spumarius
GTTGCTGAGTTCTGTGTTCGTGTTGTGCTTACTAAATTGTATATTCTTTGCACTCGCGTGCCACTGGTCTTCAAGCCAGTTCTATAGTGTTTACATTTTATTGTTTTGCTGCGTTTACGACATCATGTCTGTCCGAAAACGGAACGGAATTCTAGAGGAATTCATTGAAATTTACAGATCAGAACCCTGTTTGTGGCGAATTAAGAGCAAGGAGTACCATGACCGTGACGTGAGAGAGGCCGCTTATGACAGACTTGTTAAGAAACTAAAGGAAATTGAGCCTGATGCGAATAAGAGTTCAGTGGTAAAAAAAAAATAAACAATTTTAGAAGCAATGTGCGCAAGTAAAAGAAAAAGCTCGATATATCAATTAAATCTGGAGCGGGTACGGACAATGTGTATTTACCTGAAGTGCCTCTGCGTCCGAATGTAGCAAAAAAAAAAAGAAGGAAATCTGAGGAACTGACAACCGACGTTTTGCTTTCAGTCAGAGATCATTTTAAGAAACCTCCATCTCAAGATGACCGCTATGACCTCATGGGAAAATCTTTTGCAATGAGAATTAGAGCTTTAGAAAAACGTCCTGCGTTTTCGTCTTTTTTTACTGTTCATAACCACTAACAAACCCACCAAAGCAATCATGTCATCTTGTTGGCTCGCCATTTCTCGACTGTAGAAATTCTTCACCCATCCGGTCTACCGTAACGTGTGTGAGCTCTCGCCTGTACATGTATACCGGAGAGGTAAACCTGCGCAGGTATACCTCTCCGGTATACCGTAACGTGTATGGCCGGCCTTAGGCATGCAATGAACCGAAACACGTTTAGTTACAACAAATTTTGCAAATTTAGAATCAGGTAATTGTTCTTCACAACTAACAGACTTTTAGATTAGGTAAAAGCAAACAAAATACTGTATTATAAGTCAAACGACTTTTGTTACATATTATATTGTTTCCTTTATTTGGTAATATCAAAATTTGTATGTTGATTATTGGTTATTCAAGTTAACGCTTTACTATATATAGTACATTTGTGTATCTAGCAGAGAATCTATATATTAATACGTAAAGCAAAAACTTTTGTACTCCTTTTAAAAGCTAATATTGAAGTGCTGAAAGCTCATATTTTTGTATAATAATGCATCAGAAATACTTAAAATTAAACACACAAAATAATATTAGGTTGGGCCTAGACTGATGAACCAACACATGTTTCTTGAATGTAGCCTATTTGCATTCATTACCATAGCAACCAATAGAATAAAATAACAGATAAAACAGTTGATTCGAATGTTAAATCTTTAATAATTTTAGATTAGGCCTAGACTGATGAACGAACACATGTTTCTTGTATGTATTTACATTCATTAACATATCAACCAATTGAAAAAATAATTTCCATAATATATTTTATATTCATCGGAATATCGCCATAGAAGTTTACACTTCTTTCTCCCTTGTTCTCTTAAGGACACAAGCATGCAGCAATTCTAACTATTGGGGATGGTCGCGTATACTTCGATCTCTTTCTTACATTAGCTATGTACATAATTGTCATTTCCGAAAATAATCTGCTTGCATTTTCTTCGCCATGAGTCGCCGCGCCGCGCCGCCGCTCCGAGTTCCAAGTATTCTATATACAACAACAATGGAGATAAAACGCATTACTAATTTAATGTAATTAGGATTCTGTGTTACCTACCGTCAAATACGGTAGAACTACACGATAGAGACGGCGCGGCGATTTGCTTTCCGCTCGGCTAAATTTTAATCTTGTAAGTTTACATTCTGCGCACGGCTCCTCCTTTGAATTTGATCTTGGTAAGAACCCAGGAATGTTTGCAGAAAAGCTTGATCCCAAAACAGAACGGAAAATCGTTTTGTTTTGCGAAGAATTTATTTACTAAATTGTAAACGACTAGGCTATGAATATTCAAGAAAGAATTTCTTACTAACTATATTTTAAGGAAACGAATAGAAAGATATTCACAGTAAATATGTAAATGTTATCTTGGGGGTCTTCTTTTAATTTTTAAAAGCAAAAAGTGATTTTCAAATTAACATAATTCCGTTACGACAACCTAGTTGACATATTCACACGTTTAAACACTAGGCTACTAATTTATAAACTATTTCAATAAGTTTACCTATGGCCGCATGTTAAACTTCTGTATCTATACTATTATGCGACTAGTAAGCCCACGTGAAAAATCACATTAATTACACACAGAAATACATCATTTAAAAACAACAGAATTTATTTAGGCATACCTAACTGAACTCGGTAAATGGGTACAATAAGGATTATAAAACTGTAGGCCTACTCGTTAAAATTTTGTACTTATATACAGTATTATACCGGTTTCCAAAAAGTTCCAACCCCTTAACTTTGGAACAAGTATAAATAAATAAATCACCTTCGGGGTACCTTTATATGACAAAGGGAGATGCATTTTGGTGCAACCGACCATTTCACCCATTACTCCGAAATGGTGGTTGAGAGGGTAATTCAAAAGTCTTAATACAAACCCCCATCAAGTGACGCCTCATTTTAAAGGGCTTGATAAATGAAAAAGAATGGCACAAATTAGAGGTATCTATCTTAACCCTATCGAAAATGGCGGACAGTCAAATTTTAAATATCCTATGTTAACACAATTTTAATTACCGGTACGTTACAAGTCCTATGTTCCAGTGGAAAG
Organism: Philaenus spumarius; assembly: GCA_018207615.1. Lineage (NCBI taxonomy): Eukaryota > Metazoa > Arthropoda > Insecta > Hemiptera > Aphrophoridae > Philaenus > Philaenus spumarius. The sequence continues at coordinate 60,726 of JAGFPH010005536.1, forward strand.
GAATAATGGTTCTTTGCATGTTATTTAGTAAAATCTAGGTTCATCAAGGTTCTTTTAAAAACTAGTATTAACCAATATTTACACAATTTGGCATAAGCTTAAAAGGAACGAATAAGCATGCAGTTTCTAGATTCAGCAGGTAATAGTCTTCTACGTTGAAATCACAACTACTGATAACAATCCAACGATAATATCAATGGCATGGGAATACCAGAGTCCTACCTCAGACTCCTATCAGTTATTGCTTGTCAGTTTACACAATCGATTAGTTTTCTATATCGATGGTTTACACATGTGCAGCGTTCAGGCCCGTACTTGTAACTGTGTTTTTGAGACTTTATAACAAAATGCCATGGCCAAATGAAGATAAACTAGAAGTAAATCCGTGTTAATAAGACGTTTTAAATTTTGACTGGCCACAATTTTTGAAATGGTTAAGACAGAGACCTATAATCTGTGCCATTATTCTTCATTTATCAAGCATTTTAAAATTAGGTATCACTTGATGGGGGTGTGTATTTAAGATGTATGAATTACCCTCTCAAACCCCGATTTTGGGGTAAGTGGTGAAATGGTCGGTTACACCAAAATTCATCTCCCTGTGTCATATAGAGATATCCCGAAGCTCATTTATTTATTTCTACTTGTTTGGACATCCTGTGTATTTAAAGAAAGATACAAATATTATCTTTTAATTTTCTTTCTATTTACATATTGATAGATCGAATTATTTAGAAGTTATTAATAAAACTATTATAGTGAAGACATTAATAATCGAATGTTTATACGTTATACGAAGATGTACGAAAGTTAAAGGAATAGGTATCTTTTCTTTAAATTTGTATATACATGAATATATTGTTGATTTGTATTTATAATCAGTTTATAACCTCAAAGCAAATCTTATAACGTATTATAGGATACATTAGTTCTTCACATACGTTATAAGACTTGCTTTGGTGTTATAATATTAAACTGAATATAAATACAACCATTTATCATCGATATATTCGTTTATACAAACTTAAAAGAAAAACCTATTCGTTTAACTTCGGAAACATTCGTACATATTTGTATCTTTCTTTAGATATATAATAATGTATATAAATATAAAATTGTAACAAATAGGCCTACAGTTTTACAATCGTTTTAAATTGTAGACATTTACCGAATTAAAAATCCCCGTCAACATAGGTGGGCTTAGATAAATTCAATTGTTCTTAAATTGTATTTTTTTTTTAATAATGTATTTCTGACGTGTATCTATTTAATATGCCTGGGATTTTTCACGGGGGCTTACTAGTTATTTAAATAATAATATAGAACGGTTAGTAGCATAAGATTTTGTTTGTATTTTGATTTCGTGTAAGTAACTGCCGTTGACAAACATTTATAAGTGAGACACATTCTTTTACTTGGTTAAAGTGTAAAATAATATTTGTTACTTAGGCTGCTGACATTTGGAGTGAATTATTGTTGCCTAGTGTAGGAAGATGGCTTTCTTCAGCAGCTGTTGCTACTGTGATAAATTACTCTAATATTTGTGCTTTGTAATAATATCATATCTGTACCACGTGACTTTGTTACATTTACTATATAAAAATAAAAGCTTACAAATAAAACTGCAGTTTATAAGTTAGATGTTTCGTACAAAAAATATGTTTTATTTATGTACTTAGAGAATCGTAAATAGAGACTGGACTACGTACCTAACGCAGCGGTTCCTGTCCACGAAAAAGCCCTTGCGTCAGTTCTGTTAATGGGAAATGCAGAACCTGAGTTTATAAGATTTTATATTCATTTTAGTATATTATTTATTTACTACATACTAGTTTAATATGTGACTTAAAATCTGTGTATATAAAAATGTTAAGTTGATACGCTTCAAAAACTCAAAAAGTTCTGCATCGATTGAGCTCAAATTTTGACACAATATACAACACGCTTCAATTAATGTTTTTATCTATTTTAAAACCCCGACACAAGGGGATGTGGGGGGTGAAAGTGGGGCTAAACAATCGAACATTTTCAAACATACCCAAATATGAATTGGTTGCTATGGCAACGACAAATACATGAATTGGTTGCTATGGCAACGACACATACAAAATACACGTAACGAAACGCGTTACAAAATTGGTTGCTATGACAATGAATGTAAAAACATTCAAGACACAAGTGTTTTGGTTCATCAATCTAAAATCGATCGGCTCCGTCTTGCGTAGTTAAGATAATTATTATCGTCAAGCGCTAGAATTAACAATTAACAAAAAAATAGAAAGTAATACAAACTTAGAAAAGTAATTTAACATAATAATATATTTTGATACAAGTATTACTGTTTCCATACGTTTAATGTTTATTATAATGAAGGTGTAAATACATTCATTGTAAATATATTAATTGGTGTAGGTGTCCATTCATTGTAAATACATTCAATAAAAATAAAATGTTAGTTCAACAGTCTAGGCCTAACCTAATTTTATTGGGTGTAGGCCTATGTTTAATTTATTTTATCAGCTTGAACGCCAACATACACACAATAATTTTAGGTTAGGCCTAGAAAGACTTTTTAAGTCTAGGCCTAAGCTAAAATTATTGTCTGATGAAACTAAAAATATTAAATGAAACTCTGTGATTTTATTCCTTACTTTGCATTATTTACATTGAACAAATGATAAAATATATTATACGAATTACAGAGAGGAAGAGAGAGAAATAGACAGTCACATAGAGGGGACATAACGCTTTTTCATCAAGTCACGAAAATTTATAAATATCTATAATCAAAATATCCATATTAAATTACATTAGGATTTGAAGAAAGGCGTGATAAACTTCGTTCCTGACTGAACACATACACACATCTTAACATTATGCAGTAAATACTTGTGTTTATTGTAAATATATTTACAAAAATAAAAATATTGTATACCCACAAGTATTGCAAAATTAAATATTTATGAAACTTATACTTTGTTTTGTTCCTAATTTCTCATCCATGCAACCATAATGTGCCATAGCGAAGCGTAGCAGGGTGCAGCTGGTTGCTTATATATATTATGTTTCACATATTTTGTACTATTTAAAAAAATCATTTATTAGCCTATGTTTGTTTTTCAATATTTTTTGTAACTATTTAGTACTGTATCCCTATACAATGTGGCCTACATGTCCGCCATTACAAATTTTCTTTCCCAAACCCCCTAGCGACCCATTACGTACCCCAGGTTAAAAACAGCTGATTTGAATAAAACAATTTAAAACAATAACTTTACGATATTGTAACGATTTCGTCATAACGTTGCGTAATTAATTACGATCTCATTTAAATCTGAATAAAACGTCATGGCTGTAAGGAATGAGTTCTCACTTGAACATATAATGGTAGGCAGCTAAAACAAAATCTGAAAATCTCTAGCGAAGACAATATGCTAATATCTTGGTCAACAGTCTGCTACTGATGCGTGTTTGATTTTGTTTTAAACTTTGTATTTTTTCCAAACAAGGTTGCTAATGTTTTCCACGATATTTCTATCGCAGTAATAATTTGCAACTTATAGCTTTCACGTTCAAATTGTTGTGTGTTGCGATCGACCTGCCGTTCCTAGATGCACAACTATAATATCCATGTACACTTTATTTTCACATTGATTGATTTATATATTTTTGAAAGCAGGCAACGATTAACTAAATATAGTAAAATAAAAAAATTAAATTTTATTTCTAGTTTCAAGTAGTTTATGTCTATTTGGCATTTTAAATTAGAATTATAGGTAATTTGTAAGGGTGATAAATATGTTTAATATTTATTAATATCATTAATTATGTAAGCAGTTAATTTTATTTTAGTCGTATCTCATGTATCAGTGAGGATGACGACTATTTCGTTGAAACGCGTTTGATTATTAAACGTATGTATGTGAGAATCAGTGTATTGTTTTGTTCTTAAATAATTCTTTCTCGCTTCTCAAGCTCAAAGTTTGTTGACTTATTTATTGGTTTAAATTCTTCAATCATTTGCCATAATTTATGAAAATGGTTATTTAAAAAAATGTACTACCTTTCGTGTTTTCGCTTTAAATTTACTGTACAACAATTAATATAAATGAATATCAATTGTTCATGAAGACAAGAATTAAAGAAAATTTTTCTCATTTAAAGTACGAAAGGCCAGATAAATCTGCTATGGCTAAACATGTATAGATGAGAACCATCATTTTAAAATAGAAAACTCTATGTTATTGAAAAATGTAACTAAACTTAACACAATAGATGCCTGGAAAACTTTTTATATTAACAAATATCGTAAAATAATTGTAAATAATGAATCAGGACCCATACGTAATTCTATATTGATGTAAATAAAAATAATTTATTGTTTGAGATTATTATTACTAGTTTAGTAACTTGTTTAGTTATATAGTTAATGTTAGACTAGTTATAATAACGCTAGGCAATAATTGTTTAAGCCTTACTAATGTAACGTAGTTTTAAGCCACGCCCCTTTGAGTTTTGTATAAATACGGGACAGGAAACACTGTTAGGTTAGTTATAGTTTTACTATTGTAGCTCGTGCATCACTGAAGATGGCGACTTAGTCGTTGAAATGCGTTTGAGTTAATAAACATATTAGTTGTGAGATTTTGTGTTCAAAGTTTATTCTATAATGTACAACAATTGTTAGGTAGGTGACAATAATGAGAATGGTTATACACATATAATTGTTATGCTTAATGACTTTGACTAATATTTACTAAAATATTTTGTACTGTCACATTAAAAGAATTAAAATTATAAGAGTGAATAGTATGCATTAATATTAGTCATTTACTTAAATCGGGCAAGATTTTATCAACTTACGTTTTAGATGTTCAAATCTAGTCCGGTAGATTTACACACAAATTCTGTTTTTAGATTGATAAAAATTTTTAATATTTGGTAAATTTAGAGTCTTAAAGTTTCTTTATTGTTACATTTATCTTCATCGAATGCAGTGTCCATTGTGAGGACCAAAGTTTGTCTGCGTATTTTAAAATTTAAATGAAGCAAAACTGAATATTTATAGCATCGAAAGTATTTGGGAAATCACAAAACTGTATGGCATCAGCAAAATGCAAATGTATTTATAATTTATTTTTTGTTAAATATGGTATATTGAAACTTTCCCAGTCGTTGCTGCGGATTGTAGTTTTGGAATCACTGCATACGTTTCATGTATTTTAATTACCAGTAAGACAATCAATAACACTGGAAGTTACCAAAAAGACTTCGCACACCAATCACGGAGCTCGACATTTTACTTAAAATTAACGAATTCTAAAAAAATAAACGGTACCAGGAACTGGCACATAGTTTCTCAAAAGCATATTTAAATTATTAAACAGATTCACTGTGACTTCATAATTGTAGGTGGGGTAGGAGAAGTGATATATTAAAGTAGGAGATTAACTAATAAATATTATTATTATTATCTAGAGAGAAAACTATTCGATTGATTTCGAACAAATTTTGCACCAAACACGTCAATTAGGCCTGTATAGATGCACGAAAAAAGGTTTTGAAAAACAACCCCCTTTATTGTAAAAAAAACCCCAAAATCAGTCATTATTATTATTAGCTAAACGAGAATTTTTAGAAAGATGCGATTTTTTGCATATGGTAGGACTTTGAGGCTATCAAAACCATTTTTCGTGCATCTATACAGGCCTACTTGACATGTCTAGTGCAAATTTGTCTGAAATCGATCGAATAGTTTTCGCTCTAGCTTTGTATACATACAGACATACTACAGACATAAAGACAAATATTTAGTAAAAACCACTTTTTTTGGACTCAGGGGGTCCCAAAACGGATATTTCCACAAAAATCTCAACATTGATTTTTTTGCGTTCAATATACTTTTTCTATACTATAGTATAGTGAGAAAGTAAAAACCCACAATAGAAAATATATTGAAATGGCTAGAAACCACTTAAATTTCAATTGAATATTTTAAACAATCTTTTTTTAAATTGTTAGAGGTTTTCGACATTGTAAAGCAACTCGACAATACTACAAATGTTTAAATATAAACAAATAGTAATTTTTTATGCCTTAACACTTTATAATAATAGTTGGATTGTAAAATTGAACTTGACTTATGTCAATAAAACAACGCATAGCTTGTCCCACGAAGAGGTTGCTATTTTTTAATCAATATGCCGGACATATTGAACACTCTACAAACTGGAAACTCTACAGTTATATTACATAGATATGTGAAACAGTTACCCTCGAGATTCATTTGCTTATGATCAATCAAATCAAAATGGCTTAGTAACAAAATAAGAAAAATAATTAACAATAATTTTGAGGTTAAAACCACTTATATTTACAATAAAATTCAGATGGCCAAAAAAACAGCTGTTTTTGCCATTTAATATCGATCAGCTGGTTTTGTGAGCACACAACAATGAAACAATTGATTAATGAAAGTATTTGATACCTAGTTGTGTTGCGTTGAGTCATATCTAAAAATAAATTTTTCAATTGAACAAAAAGTGAAATATTGTTCTTGGACTATTGCTTTTGAAAATGAATATGAAGAAGGCGTTTTCAATAAACCTATCCAAATGTGGTTCCTCCATCAAGGACATCGGTTCATAAATGCCGAGACTATTCTACTGGAAACTGGAGCAATTAAAAATAGCTACCGTAGATATTCTAACACAGAACGTGAAGGGATTGCATGCGCTGCTTTATTGAAATCTCCAAAAAAGCCTATTTCAATCAAACAAGGTGCATTTGCTACTGGATACCAAAGTCATCGGTTCAAAGACATGACAAGAGAAACAAAATGAATTATTATAAAATACATTTAGTACACGGACTGCTGGAATATGACCCTGACAGAAGAGTGGAATGTTGTTCGAAGATAATTTTGAAAAGACTGACGAAGATGCCAAGTGGTATAAAGGAATCGTATTTTCTGATGAAGCTACATTTTACCAAAAAGGTACTGTAAACAGACCTAATTGAAATTATTATAACACACAAAATCCTCATATCTTACACGAAGAAAACTTGAAATCAAAGGGTATAACAGTTTGGGTTGCTGTCACCAAGGATGGGTTTTATCGTATGAGACAATAACTGGAGACAGATACGCATCAATATTAACTAATCAAATAGTTTCTCATCTTTCTGAGCCGGAGATGAGAGACGTTTTCTTCCAGCAGGATGGAGCTCCTCCACATTATGCTAATGTGGCCAAAGCAGTTTTAGATCAACATCTTCACAACCGGTTGATTTGTCTTGGCAACAAATTCATGGACTGGCCTCCAAGATCGCAATACTTGTAGGTTTGTCTGCTTATTTGACAATTTAAAAGAAGCTTGAAGTTTATTTACGCAAACAAAACTGAATATTTATAGCATCGAAAGTGTTTGGGAAAACACCAAACTGTATGGGATCAGCAAAATGCAAATACTTGTATAGTTTTATTTTTGATTAAATATCTTTATATGTAATACGTGAAGCCGTTTTTTGTAAACACAACTCCTCCCTTATTTTTGGACCAATTTTAATGTTTGAGGTTTCAAAAAATTCGTCTCATATCGTAGTTTTGCAATAAGGTTTTAGATGTCAAAAATTCTTATCCTTAATGGCGTGAGCTAATCTCAAAGGTCGGGTTTTCCTCATAAGATTAACATGGAAAATATTTAAAAAACATTTCTATACAAAACAGCTGTTTATAATAAGAAACAAACTAATCCAGCTGATTTCGTGGATGTAAATAACGATGATTACAGTATTCAGAAGGTTATAAAAACATTTTAATACAAAACAGCTGTTTATAATAAGAAACTAACTAATACAGCTGCTTTGTGGAAGTAAATATTGATTTTTATAAGGGAGGAAATGAATTATTTATTCAAATTATAAAATTTACGAACCAATTTGTTTTGAACAATTAACATTATTTACCATCTTAGTTTTGAGGTTATTATTTATAACTTTTTTGTTAGGTTTTTGATTAAGTGTAGACCTGGCCTTACTGGTTCTTTTAACCTTTATTATTACTGCTGTTATAAAATATAAGAAATAATTTGATTTGAACATTTAACATTATTTACCATCTTAGTTTTGATGTTATTATTAATCCTACACTTTTATTATAAATAAAACATAACATAATGTGCGACGATCTCTTCGGAGTGATTTTAACTTGATAATGGAGTTTCGGCTCTGAAACATGTCGTGAAGAATACAACGACTAGAAGTCACGTGACGGACCTAACAAGGTAATCTTATTATTATTAACATAACATATGTTTTTAGAAGGTCGCACCGGGGGTTGGCGTGCGGAGCAAGCAGGGGTCTCCCCTAGTGTTATACTAAAACTTGTCAAGGCGTTGCTGCGGATTGTAGTTTCTGAATTTTTGCAATCGTTTCATGTATTCTAATTACCAGTAAGACAATCAGTAACACTGCAAGTTACCATACACTTCGTTTAAAACGTTTAATGTCAAACATCTCTAAAACAGCTAACTTTACAAAAACGTTTTAGGATCACAGGGGAGAAGTATAAACTTATAAGGCGATATTACGATGAATATAAAATATATTATGGAAATTATTGTGCGTTATTTAAGCTGGACATCTGAATCAACTGTTTACCTGTTATTTTAATCAATTGGTTGCTATGGTATCGAATGTAAATACATTCAAGAAACATGTGGTTATTCACCAGTTTAGGCCTAACCTAAAATTATTAAAAACTAGTAAGCCCCCGTGAAAAATCACATGCTGGTTAATTAGATACACATCAGATTAACATCGTTTAGAAGACAAACTACCTATTAAAAAACAACATTAAGGAATACTTATCTAGACCTACATAACTATGCTGATGGAGATTTGTAACTAGATAAATGTGTACACTTATAAGGTTTATAAAACTGTAGGCCTATTTGTTAACATTTTGTATTTATGTACGTTATTATATATTTAAAGAAAGATAAAAATATTATCTTTTAATTGCTTTCTATTTCGTATTGATAGATCAAATGATTTAAAAGTTATTAATACTGTATTATAGTAAATGAATTTAATAATCGAATATGTTTATGTTATACGAAGATGTACGAATGTTTCCGAAGTTAAATGAATATTTATCTCTTCTTCAAATTTGTATAAACAAATATATTGATGATAAAAGGTTATAACGATTGAAGTTGTAAACATAACCCCAAACTATAATCTACATTGGTTTTGTGTATTACAGGTGATGGGTGAAATCAGCTGTTTGGATGTAGGAATGTTTCTGATGATAAAGGAATCTTTTCTTTAAATTTGTATACAAAAATCTATTGACTCTAAAAGGTTGTATTTATATGTACGGTAGTTTATAGTCTCAAATGAAATATTATAATGTATATTATAGCATGCATTAGTTATTTAGCTCATATTTAAAAAAAACAACTTCACAAAGATATTGATTGAAGTTGTAAACATAACCTCAAACTATAATATACACTGGGTGTACAGATGATGGGTGAAATCAGCTGTTATATTATATGTTACTCACGTACCTACGTACGGTCGTACACTCGCGAGTTGATTATACATTCGAATCATCAGTTTTATCTGTGATCTTATTTTATTGGTTTCTATAGAATGAATGTCAATTTATTCAAGAAACATGTGTCGGTTTTTCAGTCCAGGCCTAACCTAAAATTATTTTGTGTGTTTAATTTAATTTTTATGTTTTTCTGATGCACTATTATGTTAAAAATATCAGCTTTTTGTACTTCTTCATTATTTAAACTTTAAATATGCTATATAGACGTGTTTAATATATATAGTAGAGCGTTTTACAAAAGCTCGTTTCAGAAAATGCGTGACGGATTGGAGGGTTTCACAATATAGCATTTCAGAAAATGCGTGACGGTAAAATCCGATTCACCCACCAGCAAACATAGCTCCAAGGTGTGCCCATAGAATAAGTCTATGACGTAGGACAGTCTATTACACTTATACACCCAACTCAAATAGAAGGTGCGCCCATCAAAATAAGTCTATGACGTAGGACAGTCTATTACACTTATACACCCAACTCAAATAGAAGGTTTACACTTCAAAAATAACGTCAATATCTTTTCTATTTCCGAAGATATTAAGAAAGTAAAAGATATGTTTTTTAGTAAAAGAAACAAAATGGTGGATAATTCGAAAACCTACGTTTGTTGACAGTTTTTCTTATTTTCACCTGTAGAAATTTTCGTCTGTTGAATTTTGGAACAATACTTTCATGACATTGAGTAATAATAATTGTTATTCGCAAACCGGTAAAATGTTATACATATTTGTAAATAATACTCAAGTTTGTGACATATTGTTCTAGAAATATCAAAGTTGTATAGCTAAATGATTAACTCATTTATATAGACAAACTATAAATGCCAGGCTAATGATGATGTTTGTAACAATATTCTTCCAATTAATTAAACAATTACAAGTGAAAAAGCATGGACCAAAATCGTGATTTGAACCCGGGACCTTTAACATTCCGTGCAACGCTCTACCGTCTTAGCCACCCTGATCACACCCAGTATTGATCGATGTGATCTCACTTGAACGGTTTTATTGCATTAAACCCGGGACCTTTACCATTCCGTGCAACGCTCTACCGTCTTAGCCACCCTGATCACACCCGGTATTGATCGATGTGATCTCACTTGAACGGTTTTATTGCATTAAACCCGGGACCTTTACCATTCCGTGCAACGCTCTACGGTCTTAGCCACCCTGATCACACCCGGTATTGATCGATGTGATCTCACTTGAACGGTTTTATTGCATTTATTGAACCAATAGACTGAATACCTCGCATAATATGAAATATTGAAAACAATCTTATTTCTTTTTTTAGCGTATTGTGGTGTTATTATTTGTAATAATACCCATTTCCTCAGCTAGGGTTAATTTAGCCTAATTAAAAAAATATATATATTATATTCTTTCTACAAAAATTCTAATTTAACTTGACAAATTGATTATGTTCAAAGAGTGTTTGACTGTTCCTAATTCTTAAAACAACTAATAATACTAATCTCGATTATTGAAGTTCACAATTTTAAAATAATTCGACCACGCAGCTGAACCGCTGACGTGAGTTGAGCGAATTTCCAAAATTAAATTTATATATGCTTTTGGGTTTCAAACAACTATTTGGGAAATTGATCTACTCACGAAGGTGCTGCCAGCATGTACCAAATATATTGCTATCGGTCACCACAGTAAAAGCCGTGGATTTAATACTGGTACTTTTGCGGTATTTTACGTTTTGATTGTTTTTGTGGGAACCAGATGGGCTATAAGGTCGCGTAAAAAAACAAAATGTGCAGAATTATTTCGTATGTCTATTTTTTTAATGAAAACTTAAAAAAAAAATTGGTCTAATTCCGGTCAATTTTTTTGGCTAATGAACTCGTACAAAAGTCTTAGAAAACCAACGTGTGTACTAAATTTAGACCAAATCGGACATAAAATGCGTCCGTTAGAGTGCGCACAATCATATAATGGTATTTCCGGTCAAAAATGTGGTCTACTTCCGGTCAATTGTTTTGGCTAACGAACTAACTCGTCCAAGTAACTTAGACAACCAACGTGTGTACCAAATTTAGACCAAATCGGATGTAAAATCCGTCCGTTAGAGTGCGCACACATACATACATAAATAATTATATACTTATATATATACACACATATATATATATATATATATATATATATATATATATATATATGATTTTTAATGATACCCCAAAACGTGTTCTGGGGACCATGATCGGTGCTCATTTGCTACTTTCGACCTTGGGTCTTACCATAAGGGCCACTGCAATAGCTCATTTTTCCTATGGAAATTCGCTAATAAGTTTGTTATCAGTACCAGTTTAAAGCAAGCAATACTCATTAGTGATTAGAAAGTAAGCGTGTAAATTGGGAATCCGCACGTGACAAGCGTAGCTGTATATAAGTGTACATTCATACAAGTAATTTAGAGTCCTGCATTCATTAGTGGTTCTTAATTGCAGTAGTCTTTACAAGGGTCTGTTGGACATTCAAAAGAAACACTTTGAAAAGTTCCAGCAATTTAAAGGAGACATTATGAGTTTACCCTGGAAAGTGTATGCTCTTAAATAAATGAGAGTTCACTTTTGATATTCTACAACTTAAGTATCTTATTCGTGTTCTTTATTCAATAATAACAGGGGTACCAGCTGCTACGCTCGCAGATATGGAAAAAAGAAATATTGAGAGTTCACTGGTCCATCAACGTGTAGTGAGATTAGTCCTAATCAATCTATGTTTCCCATTTCGGCTT